>JASDQU010245335.1:17140-34932 GCA_032191745.1 Picea mariana | reverse complement strand
GCTCAAAGAGATGGAAGATCAAATGACTAAAATTAAACATAATCTAAAAGTTGCCCAGGACAGGCAGAAAAGTTACGCTGATAGTAACAGAACCCATAGAGAATTCAAAGTGGGTGACCATGTTTTCCTGAAAGTGAAAACTAACAGGAGTTCCCTGAGACTAGGAAGTTGCGCCAAGTTGGCAGCAAGATTTTGTGGGCCACTTGAGATCCTGGAAAGGATTGGGCCGGTTGCATACATGCTTGCATTACCTGCATCTATGACTATACATAATGTGTTTCATGTTTCATTGCTTAATAAATATGTACCTGATGCTAATCATGTTATCGATTGGAATGTGATTCAGGTGGAGCCAGAGGGTGTCCTGCAAGTGCATCCTGTGCGCATATTGGACAGGAAAAGAAAACAGCTCCGGAATTGAGCTATAGAACTTGTAAAGGTCCAATGGACCTGGTACGGTCCTAAGGACGCGACATGGGAGCATGAAGAGGTTATGCGGGCAGAGTACCCACATCTTTTTGAAACTTTTGAAAGACTTGCAGATGCTGTGTGAAGTTGCACTGAGGACAGTGTAAAAATAAGGGGAGGGGGATTGTAGTGTCCCCAAGGCCAAGCCCCATTGTAAACCATGTTTTGAAATGAATTGTAATTTTGTTTTATAAGCTGGTGAGCCAAGCTCTTATAATCTGGAGGCTTATGTGTTTGTTAGGCCAGGGAGCCTAAGTGTTGAAGGCCAGGAGCCTGCTGTTGTATATGTAATCATGCAAAACAATTAATAAATATAAACACTGCCATGTGCAGACCGACCATGATGAATGAGTGAAGGGGGACTAAGCATCCACAGACTGGGCAAGGAATTAGGGGCTGAAGGTGGAAAAAGAGGCTAAGTGTTGAGCCTAGGGGGCTTAAGACTTGGGAATAATATTTTAATATTATTCCAAAGAGATATGTTCATTATATGTTTTAACCTAAGTCCTTTTGGAAGGACATGTGATTTTCCAAATGGTGGGAGGCATGCACGCTGAAGGAGTGCATACAGTCGCATGGGTGACAAGTGTCATCCCTGGCGCATGCAATAAAAGGCCGAGATGAGCCGTGTTGGGGGTTCCTCCGCCATTTGACTCACGGACTGCCAGAAGGGAATGGGTCTGACTCCTGCAGAAAAACCCTCGTACATCCTCTGAACCAAAAGGCATGTATCTGTGTTTGTTCCGGGATAGCCAATACATCCCCGGTCTAAACCGTCTGAACCTGCGTGACCCTTGCGTGGATTGTCTGTCACGCATTCCTGACAACCAGAGCGTGAGTCTATCCTGGGTGGGGCGGATGGGAATGGGGAAGACCTGCCATTCTACTGGGGAAGAGAGTCTGTGTAATTCCCTGCGGAAATTGCTTCTCAGGGAATTCTGAAAATAAACACCATAAGACCTGGCTGCTATTGTTGAGCTTGTTCTGAGAGGTCTGAGTCTGTATTCCCGGTTGACTGTGGTGGTCATGCAGAGATGGATTGCGCGTGAGTTGCTATCCAGTGCAGGTGGTAATTGAGCCTATGTGTAACCTCTCTCTAGGTGAGGGAAGTGGATGTTGTAGGAAGAGGTTTCTTCCAGAGAGTGTCCAGCACCAGCTTCAGACTCTGAGACTTTCTGATCCGGCCTGTTGCCGAGACCTAGAGAGGGAGGTTAGCACCGATGGACTGTGCTTGTGAAGGTGTATACTTCCGGGCGGAACAGGCATGTGGGGAATGAGAGTTTGGTAGTAGTGGGTGTAAGATGGCATCCTGGGAAGAATCCTTCCAGATTCTAAGTGTTGTTTTCCCTGTAACCTCAGCCTAGCTAGGATTCCTTGTCTTGGGGTGGAGCTTAGTCCCAGCTCGGGGGTGATCCACTGCTGAGATGATGAGCAGTGTAGTCTAAGGCTGGGTGGTTCGTGGAAGGCCTGCACTTGGTTGGTGGATCCCACCATTGTTACAAGATAAGTGTCTAACTATGTTTTATCACATTTTATCAATATGTTTTGTATCTCTGTGTATTATAATGATCATGCATTCTGCTGTGTATTTGGATTAATGTATTTGCCATGGATTATTTATGTTAAAATGACTCTTATGCTTAATCTGAGCTTAAATGTATTTCATTGCTTAAAGGCACGTGATTAACTATGAATGAGAATGTGTTATTCCACGTAGTAACACCTATGCAGTAGCCAAGGTGCGCTACAGTTATTCTGGGTTATCTACCAAGTAGTCTTATAGTAACCCTGGGTAGTTGAGCGAAAAGGGGTGTTACAATTTCCATAATTCATTTCCCTCTGTGGCCTTAAGAAACCACTTTGCTACCAAGGTAAGGCCATAAGTGGCCAAATGAGGATTAATGCTAAGTCATCCATCTTGTGGTTTCCTAGTGCACACCAACCACTTGACCATAGGTAGACCTTTTACCCTTTATTCTTCACCCAAAAGAGATCTTTTAAGATAGAGTTTTATTGTAGCCGGTTGGGAAGCCAAAGAGACAAATAATATATATGCATTAAACTAGAAATATTGTCCCCTACTTGGATTTTGGCTGCTAAGGAAAGGTCCTAACTATTCTAGTATTCAAGTTTCACTGTAAGCTTATTAATAACCCAGCTTCATATATGATTTCGAGTCATTTCAATGCTAAATAGAATACCAACATACTTGGTGATTTCCCCACTTTGAACCCATTGCCATTAAGAAGGAATCCACCCTGGGTGATCGTCTAATCCAATAAGTATCATAGAGGTTTTCTCCTCTTGTAGTATCTCTTTAGAAGCTTTACAAAAGGTGTTCATAAGCATAATGGGAGTTGATTAAATATTATTGGGGAAGGCCAGTAACTTTACCTTGGTAAACTACATTTTATAATAGATAACACAAGGCATCAGATGTGAGAACATATAAATTAGGGGCTATAGAATAGCCCCGCGTCATTGATCTGCTAAGAGGAATAAGATAGGTAAGGGATCTATTAACACACACAATAACCAAAGCATTGGAAAAGAGAATATTTACATAATATATGAACTTTGACCCAAAGCCTAGCCACTCAAGCATGTGGAGAATTTCCACTCCAACTTGTCATAGGCCTTGTAATAGTCCAAATTTAGACACATTCCTTTGAAACCTTTCTTTTTGTCCAGAAAAAAAAATCCAAACATTCAACGATGGAAATAACTCACAAAATTCTCTTCCCGATAGTATTTCAAATACAAAAATCTTCCACCATATAAAGATAAATCTAGATCTTGATGTAAACACTGGCAACTTTCAGTTTGATGATATGACAGATAAATTTTTTGAGCATGATCGATTTGGAAGCCTAATTTTGTCTAATGAATATGAGCCTGAAAATCAGAAACCTAATCATGATCTCCTTGCTAACAAATATAACCATAAGGTATCATAGTTATATAATCAACCTTGTCCTAAATATGATAAATACTCTTAGGTAATTACTCTTGGTAGTCCAAAAAACGTTTTGGACTCTTATTCCATTCGTGATTTTATTTATGATGATCCCTTAGGAACCTACCATTTGGATGGCATTTGCTTCCCAGAAGAAAGTGAGAAGATGCCTAAAGTTCCCAATAATGGATCTAATCAACTTTGGGTTTCCCCCAAAGACAGTTTTCTAAAGACTGGTTCACACTTCTCATTAGATAATTCAATACATCTTGATAAATTTTTATACAAGAAAGATGTTAAGGAAAGTGTTTTTTAGCTTAATATTGTTTCAGTGAAAGCTCTAATTTTTGCAACCCCATCATAACCCAAAAACTCACTCCCTTTGACCTAAGTTGTCCTCTAGTTTATGATGGTTATCTTAAGTCTTGCACTAAAGAGAGGATATGATCTAACCATGTTATTCTAATTGAGATAGATAGCCATACTACTTAGCTTTCATCTTGTACCAAAGGAGGAAAATTGTATCATTGCGTAAAGGAGGGCAATTGTATCGTTGAAGCATTTTTTGGGTTTTCATGATCAGCATGCAAGGATATTTAGGATGGATGGACAGTACATGCTCCATGATCTGGAACAATGCCTAGAAAAAAGGAGGCATAGTACAACAACACTATTTATGGAAATTGTTCTCAGTTCATTTCACCTTATTCTAGGAGGACCCCTAGCAGGAGATGCATGAACTAACTTCATCAATCCCTACAGGAAGCCAAGGTTTCTTTCACTCAATATAAATAGACTCATATCTACCATTACTGGATGGAAGGAGAGAACATAAAAAGTACTAAACAAATGATATATCTCAATAAATTATCACATAGCAAACCCTGCATTAATAAATAATCACATAAAAATTCATAAAACATTAAACATAACTAGAAATGATGACTATATAAACTATGTTGAAAGGAGAAATCACACATGATCTGATGAATTGGTTGATAGTACAGTTGGAATGGTTGACACTGTGTGTTTCTCTTAAGCAGTGTGACCCTATGTTAGTCTTGAGCTTCCCTCAATCGACGAAGAAATATCTTAAAGTACATGCCAAAATCATTCAACCTCCATAAATATCTAAAAATTCAATACAAGTCATATTTGTAGCACATTATTTACTCTAAGATGCATTTTTATGAGAGTGTCAGGACATACATGAATGAGCTCCTCTTGGTTTCGAGAATAATTTACTGGAACCACGCGTCTAATATTTGATCAAACTACCTCCCTTGATTTGAAGTAGCAGCAACGAAGTCAACATTGACTTTGTTGTTGCTCCGTTGGATTGAGAGAGTTTTGCTCAAAGATTAAATAGCTCCAATAAATGATTATCTACTGAACAGGGCCAACCACATGAAGGTGGGAGTTCTTATGCCCGTCGCCCCCCACCCCTCACATCACTCTCAATTCCCCAATACCCAACATATAAATCTATTGAAATAGTTACAACAAAAACAAACATATATACATACCAATATTCACAATTGTTTACAATGAAATAAAATGTTTCCTTGATCTATTTGGAGTGAGCTCAATTCTCCTAAGATAAAAGTAACAACTATTCAATATCATACACTACACTAAAGCATTTAACATCTAAAAACTAGAGAATGGAAATTGATGTGAAAAGAGGCTTTATTCTATTCCATCATATGACTTGGTTGGAGTATTAAAATGTACTTGTAAACATCATAGAACTCATCCCACTTTTATATATAAGTGAAAACATGTTATTTTTTCGATATTTAATCATAAACTCACTCAAAATACTAAAATTAATTCTTTGGAAAATAATAGGTCTAAACTCATATGTAATCATGAAAATGGTTTTAATGTAAGGTTGCAGAAAAGCGCAATATGGTGAAAAGTGAAGTAAAAGGTTGGTAAAAGAATGACATTTTGGCGACCCAACAAGTAAAAAAAAGTGTTTCATAGAAAATAGATTTTATTTTAAATAGTTATTAAAATATTCACGTACATCATCATTTAGTACTTTTAGTCGCCCTCTTCTTCTTAGCTCTATAGTTCCTAAGCATTTTATCAATATTTATGTCTTTGTTCTATGGGTTCTCTTCAAAATCTGATTTTGATTGTGTCCTCTCACACAGAGCACGCCTAGTCGCAGGGTACTCACGGGTTAATGGAGCTCGTTGTGATGAGGCATCACCTACAAAAGAAATAAATACAAAATTTAGATGGCCAATTTTTAAATATCATTGAACTAGTTCAGTAACATTAAAAAAAAAACATGCAATGTCATTATTTACCTAGTGCACTGGTCGGCACCGTTGGAATGGTTGCCCCCACATGCTCCTCTTCAACTGTATGACCCTCAAGTACAACATTCTCTTCCATTGATACCATAATCTTTATAAGGAAAATCATAAATGTATAAGTAAGAAGTACAAAATGTATAACTACGAAATTATTAAGTATATGATTAAAATACAACCATATTATCATCATATGTCAGCTTAGTCATAGCACCATCATGGCATTGCACCCCCGTCGAATATTGGGACTGCATGGGAGAACCATCTTCTGGTTGCAAACTGCTATCAATGCACTGCTCTCCAATACTAGTGTGTTTGTTGACAATGTTGCTCCCCTAATTAAAACAAAGTTGTAAAACATTAAATTTATCGATGATATCCAACATGATTGTATTATATTAATAATAAAGTTTAATGTGGATTGATTTTATTTACCTTATCCTGCAAAGTGGTTCTTGGTAACTTCTCCAAGTTTTTTCGGTGTTCAACTACAGTTTTATAGCCGTACTTGTAACCAAGTTGGAGGTCTTCCTCCGTGGTTTCAGTACCAAACTCGTCACCCTGCATTGCATAGAAGTATGTATTTTTAATGTTATTCGCTGCAATTACCTAAAAAATTTAAGGTGATACAAATAAGATATTTAGGTACTTAAAATTTGTGACTGCAACTTCAAGTAGATGCCCTGGACTAGCCTGTGTTGGCCACATTTGGAAAGCCTTGCTTTTGTTTCCTTTGACATGGCATTCAGCATATCATCAAAAGTTTCAAGTATGTTAATATATACCACAATTTTATTTACATCTAAAAAAAATTGAAGGTATTGAATTGAAATTGTAATTTACCTTCAGGGACCAGAGGATGTTTTTCCTTTAACTGTCAATTCCACCTCTCCTGTATGGTGGGCCCAAAAATCGAAAACACTTTATTCTCCAAGGACCTATAAAAATTGTTATTCCCTACATGAAAAATGATTATATGATTATTAATTTAAAATAATGTTTTATATGATTTATATTTGTCTACATAGAGAACATGAAACAATTAAAATTTTAAAAACTACCTGGGACTTTAACTTGTTTTAATGGAAATCCCTCCTCGTTGACCATAAATGTGCCCTTAAGGGTCTCTGTGTTGGTCACACATCTTTCTTTAGGAAAATCAACCATATAGTTGGGCAAATCATCGGCCTCATCTCCATCACCGCCTCCAGAGCCTGCCTGTGTGGTCGCTTCCTTGGTGTGCATGTCGTGGATCCCACCTAACGGTGTGGAAGGTGGAGATATGAATAGTTGCATCCTAGCATATTTATGAAGGCCTGCGTCAAGACCCTGTGGCATCTGTGCAGCACCACTACTACCAACACCATGCATGTCGATGTCAACAGGATCCAAAATTCTCTATATAAGAAAGAAAACATTTTTTCGTTTAGATAATGTAAAAGTTAAAAATCAAGATTTCATAATTGATCTTATGACATAAAAATAAAACCACTTGAAATTATGGTTATTACCTTATATTTCTTAAGCCTTGTCATAACTTTTTTCATCATTTCTTCGACCTCAAGAGTTTGATCTAGAATATCTAACAAGTGAGCTAGTTCCTTGTTTGCTTTATTGATTTTTTTTCTAATTAAAACCATAGGGTCAAGGGATTCATACAAATCCCTTTCGCCAAGCGAATCATCATCAGCATCATGTCCCGCTGACTACATATTCAACAAAATAAATGATAATTCAGTTATGTAAAAAAATAAAATAATTGATCGCCACATAAATAAAATGCACATTAAATGCAATTCAAAAATTGTTGTTTGTTTACCTCTTTTGAGACCGCTTTTGATTTACCACGACCAGCCTGCCACATTACAATAAAATTAGAACCGTGATCATTATCATGAGAAATAAATTCAAATGTATGAGAAATCCTCCCTCTTTATTGACATCCAAGGAGAAATGTTATTGTTGATAACAAAAATAGACCACACTGAGTAAACACACCAAAGCTCTCCAAATGGTTTAACACCGTAAAGAACATAATGAAAATCATAAAACATAAGAATCATTGCTTACAGGTTGGGTAAATTAGTATAAGTACCGCCCCCATAATAGCAACATTTGTATCTATTCGATTCAAATTGTAATCAATCAATAACTCTTCCCCTACAGCTATTGATTTTATTGCACATACGAATACACGGTTTCCTTCACGCCCCTCAAATACGCAATTGGGTCGCTTATTTGTGGTCGTGGGTCGTGTACTATTTATAAACCCTGCAATGTTCCCCGTTTCTTTTGGCCTTCCGTCAATATAGATTGTTGCTTTTTTATTTTGATCATTGTCTTTTAGCTGTATATAATTTGCAACCAAGCCATACCTTCACATACTTTTTGTATATTGGACTATTCGTATCCAATCTTTGTAGATATAACAGGGTCCGACATACTCCATCAATTCAGTTAATTCATCATAACAGACCTTTATGCCATCCATGGAAAATATCCCCAAACCATGTAATGACGATGGAGCAATCTGGTATATCCTTTCGTTTACACAAAAATCAGTGTTTATTTCAGGAAGATCCTTGGGTACCCATCGTTTCACTATATGTTTGTACCTCAAGGGCACCTTGATGTCGTCTATGCTCTCATGATCATAAGAACATGATCCCCCTTTCACAAGAAAAAATTCCATGCATCTATGGAATTTTCTTCTAATCTTCTCACCTTTAGTTGATCTTCGCTTGTTATACCTATTAGATGTCTCACTTTCCTATATTCTACCTGAACTTTCCTCACTCAATGAAGATAGATATGACAAATATCAGTTTTCTTGTACATCCTATAACACTATTAATGATAGAAATAGTCATTCAATCAAGATGTAACACTAGTTCATTACTAGTATCATGTTAGTATCACAGTAATCTCATAATGATTACCATAGTGTTACTCTTTCACAATTGTATTATACGCTATTACTATTGGTATACAATCCGGTCATTATAGGGGCATTTTTGGAGTCAAATGACACATGCCAACAAGTGGCGGTAATAGGACACGATGTTTGTTGGAATACCCCGGAACTGATGCCATTAAACACAGACTCAATCATAAGGCCAACTAAGGAGAACAAACAACACACGCTAATTAATCTAGGAGTCAATCATGCAAACAAACCAACTTTGTACTACGACTAGACCATATTTATTTGAAATGCTTCATGTAACATATTTCATTGACTTATTGTGATCTTGGTCTCTCTTGGAAGTACTTTCATTAACAATGCCAATGCTCTTTTCTCCTTTAGTCGACCAACCTACTTTAGTGTATTCCTAATGAAGATGGAAGAGGGTGATTCAATCCCAAACAACTTGCTGAAATTGAAAAGGAATCCATGGTCAATTGTTAACAATTTTTAGAGATGTAGATAAGATAAGATAATGTTATTAATGTCCAACAAGTGACCACAAAAGTAGGTCAATGGGACTAAAAGATACATCCAATGTCAATACAATGTGGGAGCGTAGAAGAAACTCCTAGATAATGTTGAAAGATAGAAAGCGAAATAAAATCCACCTAAGGACTTAGAATCTATATGTCCAAGAAGAAACCTAATTGCCTTTTCAATAAGATGCACCAAGAAAAAATGCCTTATCTAAAGAGAATTGAACAAAAGAGGACATACAACCAATTTAAAACTAAACTCTTAGGGTTGTGACACAACAAGCACTAGTGGAGGCACAAGAATGGAAATATTGCATGCCTATGTTTTACTCTAACATTGACATAAGGGTATTCCCAAGGTCCACACCTAGGTAGTAAGAGAATACGTGCAAGAGAACTAGGTGCAAATAGGGATGCAAATGAAGTGTGAGAGTTGATGTAGGTGTGAAGGTGTAGGCTCTATTTAGGGCCAAGCTGACTTGGTTTGGTGAACCCATGGATGTTGAGAGAAGTTTCGAAGGGGTTTCTCTAGATTTTCGAAGGGGTTTCTTTGGAGTTTCGAAGGGGTTTTCGAAAGGGTTTTCTCCAGTTAAAGAGATTTGCATTTTATAAGAATAATTGTGCATGTTTTCCAGTCCCTAGGGTTACAAATGTTCAATTTAGCCTTAAGTTGGATGTTCAAATTGGTAGGACAAAATCACTTCACACAAAAGAAAACATAGGATAAAGGATAATTCAAGTTTATGCCCAATTTCAATTCAAGTGTGTAGAGGTACTCACCATCCTTGCCCTCTCCCTCAATCTCGACATCGCCTAATCAATTTCATAGATCCTTTCCCTCTCCCTCAGTCTCGGCGTTGCCTGATCAATTTCACAGATGTCCCTCGATGGTCTTGTGCGCAGGTGAAACTATTTCTCTCTCCTAGATCTCGAAATTGCCTAATCTCGACGGTCTCACGCAGGTGCAGCTATTTCCCTCCCCTGAGATCTCCAAAGTTCCTGATCTCAACGGTCTCACGCGTAGGTACATATATCATTAAAATGAATAGTAGAGTGTGAATGGGACCGCGCGGTTCTCGGTTTGGTTTTGTTGTGTATAGTTATGTTATAACATATATCACGTGTATGTTGCATATATGTTATAACATACATGTGATATATGTTATAACATTATGTTATATATGTTATACATAAGAGGTAGTGGTTTAAAGGTTATAGTTTTTAATAATTTTAATGATTCGAGGTTATAGTTTTTAATAATTTTAATGATTCGAGGTTATAGTTTTTACAAGGGTTAGGGGTTAGGTATTAGGTATTATAAGGGTTTAATGTTATAGGGGTCAAGGGTTACAAACATTGGGGATTAGGCACTAAATTCAAGCATCATTATAAGTGTTAGGAGTTATACAATTATAAGGGTTTGAGAGTTATAATCTAGAGTTTATGAGGGTTACAGGCTATAATTTTAGGGGTTGGGTAGGAGTTAGGCGTTAGGAATTATACCTATTATAGGTTAGGGGTTATAAGAGTTATAAGGGATAATTATTAGGGGTTGGAGTTTATGTTAGTTTTGTGGGTTGTAGAAGTTAGATGTTAAGTGTTATATGGTTCATAGGTTAAATATTTAGGTTTATAGGGGTAAGGGATGTTAGGGATAATAGAGATAAAGGTATATAAGTTTTGTAGGTGTTAGGATTTCTACAATTATAGGGGTTTGAGGTTATAAGATTTAATTAGTGATTATGCTAGTTAGTGGTGATATGAGCCATATGGGATCAAAATTATAGTTCTTTAGAGTAAATTAGAGGTTATAAGGGATAAGGGTTTCATGTGATAAATGTTATAAGAATCAAGGGTTATGAAGATATAGAAATTAGCTTTTAATTATTAGAATTTCTAGAGGTTATATGGGTTAGGATTTATAGGGGATAATGGTTATAAGTGTTAAGGGGCATGAGTCTATAGATATCTTAAGAATGATAAGAGTTGGTGGTTTTAAGATTAAAGGTTTTAAGAATTTCGTTTTGTTTGTTTTATTAAATATATATATATATATATATATAGGTATTTTCTCTTTGTGGAAATTGTGTGTCTCACGTTATAGGTGAATTCTATGTAATCCCATATGAGGAATCATAATGAAAATGAGGTAAGGAGGCCAAACGCAACACAAGGCCAGTTGGCAAGAGGGGCGGCCGCATGAGGAATTGTAACGAAAACAAGGCAGGGTTCCCAAAGGCAAGGCAATGCGAATTGGCAAGAGGGGCGTGCCCCACAAGAGGAATCATAACAAAAATGAGGCAGAGCGCCCAAACGCAATGCAAGGTGAGTTGGAAAGATGTGCACCCATCCACATGAAAGGAATGAAAATGGCCACACAAGGGAGCACTAGGAAAGAAGACGAGTCAGATGTCGGATAAGGAGAAATTTTAGCTTCGACTTAACCTTTTCAAGACAGCTTGGGCAAGGCTGGGCGCCCAAATGCAACGCAAGGTGAGTTTGCAAGAGGGGTGCCCACATGAGGAATCGTAACAAAAACAAGGAAGGGTGCCCAAACGCAATGCAATAAGAGTTGGAAAGAGGGGTGGCCACAAGAAGAAACGTAACAAAAACAAGGCAGAGCGACCAAATGCAACGCAAGGCGATTTGGAAAGAGGTGTCACCACCCATATGAAAGGCACAAAAAGGGCCACACAAGGGCGCACTAGGAAAGAAGACAAGTCGGATGCCGGATAAGGAGCAATTTTGGCTTCGATTTAACTTTTTCAAGATGCCCTGGACAAGGTTAGGCACCCAAACGCAATGCAAGGTGAGTTTGCAAGAGGGGCGCCCACATGAGGAATCGTAACGAAAACAAGGTAGGGTGCCCAAAGGTAAGGCAAGGCGAGTTGGCAAGAGGGGCACCCACAAGAGTAATTGTAACAAAAAGGAGGCAGAGCGCCCAAACGTAACGCAAGGAGAGTTGGAAAGAGGTGCACCCACCCACATGAAAGGCACGAAAATGGACACACAAGGGAGCACTAGGAAAGAAGACGAGTCGGATGCTGGATAAGGAACAATTTTGGCTTCGACTTAACTTTTTCAAGACGGCATGGGCAAGGCTAGGCACCCACATGAGGAATTGTAACGAAAGCAAGTGAAATAAGGCTCCAAGAAATGTGGGTGTCATGAATAATAAGCATAAACATAAGTGCAAGCAACATCCATAAGTGAGCATCTTCCTTCATGATCATGATCATGTGCATGTATGCGTCGAAATTCGACATGGTTAGACTAGACACATGCCTTTATGGTATGGGAGGGTTTCAAGACTCTGGGATGTATGATGTCCCCACATAATATTTGAGATTGTCCATGTTTGTAACAACATTCATAATGGGCGTCTCATTGTCATCATTTGTTGTTTCCATCTGTAGAATATTTGTTGGAACTCTCTTTAAATGTCATAGAACTTCCAATTCACCCACCACAAATTTCATGCACCGATCCCACATAGTGAGTAATGAATGGGGCCAATGTTGAAATTTCGTCAATATGTGTCTGTATGCATCGAAATTTGACATTGTTAGACTAGACAGATGCCTTGACGGTATGGGATGGTTTCAAGACTCAAGGATGTATGATTTCCCCACATAATATTTGAGATCGTCCACATTTTCATCAACGTTCATCATGTTGCACCTCTCATCGTCATCATTCATCATTCTCTTCTATAGAATCATTGTCGGCACTATCTTGAAATTTGACGTGGAACTTCCAATACACCCATCACAAATTTCTTCCACCGAACTCGCACAGTGAGCAATGAATGGGGCCAATGTGTAAATTTTTTCAATCTGTTCCCGTAAGCATTGAAATTTGACATGGTTAGACTAGATAGTTGCCTTGATGGTATGGGAAGGTTTCAAGACTTAAGGATGTTTGATGTCCCCGCATAATATTTGAGATCGTCCATGTTTGCATCAATGTTCAATATAATGGATGTCTCATTGTCATCATTCGTTATTTTCATCTATATGATCTTTGTCGGAGCTCTCTTGAAATGTCATGTCACTTCCAATACACCCATCACCAACGTCATCTTGCATCGACCTTGCACAGTGAGCAGTGAATGGGGACAATGTTGAAATTTCTTCAAAATGTACATGTATGCGTCGAAATTCGACATGGTTAGACTAAAAACATGCCTTGACGGTATGGGAGGGTTTCAAGACTCAAGGATGTCTAATGTCCCCACATAATCTTTGAGATCATCCATGTTTGCATCAACATTCAGAATGGATGTCTCATTGTCATCATCCGTCATTTCCATATGTATAATCTTTGTTGGAACTCTCTTTAAATGTCATGGAACTTCCAATTCACCCACCACAAATTTCATGCACCGACCCCACATAGTAAGCAGTGAATGGGGCCAACATTGAAATTTCTTCAATATGTTCATGTATGCGTCAAAATTTGACATGGTTAGACTAAACACATGCATTGACAATATGGGAGGTTTTCAAGACTCAAGGATGTATGATGTCCCTGCATAATATTTGAGATCATCCACATTTTCATCAACGTTCATCATGCACATCTCATTGTCAATGTTTGTCATCCCCTTCTATAGAATTTTTGTCGAAACTATCTTGAAATTTGACATGGAACAAACTATCCATGTCAAATTTTGGTGCATGTCAAATGTGAACAGAGTATCCGTGCTAAATTCCGGTCCCTACAGAAACATTTTGAAAACATTTCAATGTTGGCCCCATTCATAGGTCATTGTTGCCCATCATGTACTCTAGCCCTAGTACAATGTCTTTTAATAATTGTTTCCTTTAAAATTCGACCGAGAAAATTAAAACGAAACAAGGATGAGATGAGACGGTATATAAAGTGGGTCTGTGAGTAATCTTTGAGTATAAAGATGAATGAATGAACTTCTCTTGGTTTCGAGAATAATTTATTCTCTACTAAACTAGGCCAACCACGTGAAGGTGGAAGCTCATATGGCCCCTCTCCCCTCTCACATCGCTCTCAATTGCCCAATACCCAATCTATAAAATAGAAAATAAACAAAATCAATATAGTAATCATGCATAGAAACTACCAAAACAAAAATAAAATAAAACTTAAAAACGTGTAATTAACCCACATTAAAAATTATTTAAAGAGAATAAGTCATACAAATTAAAATATCTAGTTACGTACCTCATTGACCAACGCAACATCTGTATCATCCTTATTTTGTATCTTCTTATTGATCATCCAACTCGACATTTCTATCATCATCCGGTTCAGAAACAATGTTGAAAGGATTGATGATATCATCATCATCATCAATGTCATTTTCGAGCATATCTTCATCGATATCATCATCAAGAACTGGCGCATTGTCTCCTACGCCTGGTTCATCTTCTTTGTCTTCTTCATCTGTCGACACATATTCTTCCTGCTCTAGCTCTATATCATCTTCTTCTTCAATATCATCTTCTTCATCTACAGCATAGTTTATTGGCCTTCCTCTTGGATCATATCTAACAACAAATGACCAATCCCTCTTACCTGAAACCTTTGAGTAAAAGACTTGTTCACATTGACTTGGAAAAACATAGCGGTCATTTGTTTTTTCAAAAACTGTTGTTTTAATCATCGGAAATCCGTTGGCATGTTGAATAACAGTTTTTTCCTCATCATGTTCATGCATTCGTAACCTATACCATTTTACATCGAACAAAACTAATTTGAAGGAATTAAAGTCACACTCAATTATATCATTCAAAAACCCATAGTATATATTTTCAGATTCTCGATGACGTCTGTCACTCCTAGAGGAAACATTAGTGACCTGGAATATTGCAGTTATCCCACTATCAAATTTTTTTTTGGTTTCATCCAACTATTTGATGTGAAATTTATGTCCATTGCACCACATAGCCTTGTGGTGTTTCAACTACAATATACCAGACATGTAAAAGATGCATTGTCAATTAATAATAAACAAATTTATATAACTTGGAAAGTATAATATGAAAAAAATCACACCTGCAGTCACATTAATATAATATAAAATAAATGAATAAAATGGGTGAATTTGCTTGCCTTTCCATCTTTCAAACAATATGTTAAATCTATTTCCCTCTATGTAACATCGGAATTTCCATTACAACGAGCTTCTCTAACCAATTTAGACAGTTATTTCCATGATAACATATTTCCATGACATTCTTTACATCTATCAATCCATACCTTCATCCAGTCAAAATTGTTTGCAATGTATAAATGTAGTGCATCCCAATCTTAAGCAACTGACCGATCAAAAAATCACAATTCACCAATATTAAATATTAGTTAAAACCATGGTAAATATTAATAAATGATGAAAGAATAAATATTAAATGAGTATGATCATATGCACAAAAAAATAAAAAAATTATATTTATTAAAAATATCCACAATTTAATTACCTCTCACTTTCTTCATTGTACCTTTCCCCAACAGCTACTCCCTTTCAAAAATTTTGAAGGAGTTGACATCCCAAATGCAATCCACTGCATGCATAGCTTGCACTGCTAATTTAGGAAGATATTGACTAATATACACCATGGATTCACATACCATATATCTCTCCACCATAGAACTCTCAGGACATGCTCTTTGTCTAACCAAAGTCTTCAATGATTTCAAATGTCTCTCCACCATCCACATTGACCTTGTGTGTACAGGTCCACACATTTCAATCTCCTCAACTTGGTGTATGAGGTATTGTTTTTGTGCATTGAAAAATGTTGGAGGTAGATACTTCTGCATTTCACACATTAGCCGAGGAATTTCTGTCTTCCAATACTTTATGTCATCTTCATGGATTTATTTCAATGACAACCATCTACATATCATGATGCAAGAAAATAACATGTTTCAACAAAACATAATACACATTACATTACAAGTAAAACATGTGTCATTAAGTACAACAAAAGTTGAAATTTATTTTTGCATATATATTGCAACTACTTACTTCGTGTATTTTCTAAGATCATATATAACTTGTTTGACATTTTTGTCAAAGTAGTTTGGGAGAGATAGAGGTAGAACATACAGTAACAATAAAAACGAATCGTTACTTGTTCAAAACTAGACAAAAAAAATAAAAATCTCAAAAAATGTATACAACCAATATATAAATATGAATACTAAAATAATTAATTACATTAATGAAGGTATGCCAATCATGTGTTTTTACCCCGACAAATTTATCTTTCTTTGTTAAGATATTCTTTATGTTTGAACAAAAACCTGTGGGAAATTTAATTTTTTGAATGACCTCTTTTACACCATTACTTTGTTTCTTTGTTAATAACCATGGAAGGTTATTTTGGTCTCCATCATTATTTGTTCGGATCACACTTTGCATTGCATGATTGACTTCCCGAATGTCATTACAAATTTTGACAATTTTTTATTTATCCCTCCTGCCATCTATGATTCACCATAATGTTTTTGTCACATTCTTCCCGATATGCATTGTATCAAATAAATGAACTATTTTTAGGTCCTCATAGTAAGGAAACCTCATGAATTGAGTGGGATAACATTTCATTCCTCGTGGAAGCCCATAATTACTACCTTCACGACAACGACATTGATGAAGCATAAAAAAAATTAGAACATTATTTATCATATGCGGTAAAATAAAATGAATAATTAAAATAAAATTTCAAAATGTGTTCCTCGAGGATTAATTTTTTCATATGCCAACTTCCATAGGCGAGGTGTTATTCTTTGTGGTTTTAGTCCAGTCTCTTATTTCCCATTGAAAATATCATTTTCAATAGTATGATACTTATGGTTCTTAGAGAGGAAGTGTCTATACCCATAAAACACCTTCTTTCCTAAACTTTTTGACTGACGAGATTTTATCTTAGGACCACAAACTGGACATGAAAATTTACTCTTTGTTTGAAGACCTACAACAGATGGATTAATGTGAATTATTAATATATGAAATGATTATTTAAACAACATGCATAATATATTCAATTAATTGTATATTATTCAAGTGTGCAATATGGAATGTTACATAACACAAAAATGTGTTAGTCATGGGACATCATGAATTGTCCATAAAAGTATTCCACGGCATTGAAATCTCTTCTACCCAATTGGTTTACATATGTCATATATAGTGATGCCCTCCCATAACTTTATTAGTTCGTTGATAAGAGGCTCGATATACGCATTCGTATCTTTACTTGGTACTTACCTAATTTTTTGAAATTACACGAAATTACTACCATGGTATGTATATATACGTAAATAAATAAATAAAAGATGTTATGCAAAAAAAGAGAAAAATGAAAAATTTAAATTCAAAAAATTAATGTAAACAAATACCTGGAATAATCATTGTCAACATTATGTGCTCCCTCTTTATTAACATCCAAGGAGGAATGTTATTGTTGATAACAAAAATAAGCCACACTGAGTAAACAGACCGAAGCTCTCCAAATGGATTAACACCGTCAGTTGCCAATAAAAGCCTAACATTACGATATTCATCTGTAAATTCTGACCATTTTACAGCAATTTACTTAAATGCATAACCATCT
>JASDQU010245334.1:169743-200528 GCA_032191745.1 Picea mariana | reverse complement strand
GTGTAAGCAAAGAACTTAAAGGGTACTCGAAGAAGGTATGGACGTCTTTTCCGGTTCATTTGAATTCCTATTATTTATTAGATTGCAGGCATGCCAAAGCCGAGGTTGCAGCCCTGGAAGACCTAAATTTGGTCTCCATTGAATACAAGAAGCACGATCCGCAAAGGTTCATGAGAAACCATTTGGCAAATTGCGGGCTCAAGAGATTTGAGCATGAGAATTCACCCTCGGATGACATTTTCCGAGGATCAAGGTCCTATGAGGAGATTCTAGCCCAGATACAATCCTTGGCACCAAAGGAAAGAGCCGATGTTCTGAAGTTCCAGGAACATCAACGTAGCTGTCTTCCTGTAGTGTTTCGAGGTGAAGGTCCGAGTACGTTGGAGGCGAAACAGAAGGATGTCGAAGGCTCCAAAGATGCGACTCCCAATCAAGGAAAAACACCGGACGGGGAGGAGCAAACGAAGAATCCGGAGGCAGAAATAAAGACTCCAGACCCGCCAAAAAACCAGAGTCCGGTCACTACTCCGGGAAAATCAGCAAAGCAGATCGGAGAACCTATCACATCGGTTACCCCTTTACAGTCGACACAGGGAAGTATTGATGTAGGATGGATAATTAACGAAGAGTTGAGGCCCATAAGAGTAGAAGAACTCCCTCCTAATGAGTTTTTATTCGATAAGAAGAGAAAGGCAGTAGTGAAAAGGGAATTCTACCAGGAAGGAGAGTCTACTGTCAATAAATATAAGGTTATAACCAATGGAAAGGACAAAAAGAATGAGCAATTCGCCACTGAAATAGCAGGGACACTAGGAGCATATGCCTCAGCAAATCAATTCTCAGTTGGGATCTTAAAAAACCAACTTAAAAGAAAAAATCGCCTCATTAGGACCCTTGAAGTCAGATTGTCCATAGCAACAGAGACTGCTAAAGATCAGGCAAGCATAGAAATAGAGCAGGCCAGGTTGGCCGATAAAAACGAGATAGAGATGCTCAAAACCAAGCTCGAGCAAGCACAGCTGGTGGTTCAGGACGGTTGGGTGCAAGCGAGCCAACAAAGGAATTTGATCGAATAGCTGCATGCTAGGGTGGAGATCGCTGAGAACAGAATGATAGACATCGGGATGTTCAAATCCCAGGCGATCGATATTCGGAGCAGAGTCTCTGCGGCACAGTGAAATTTTCTCGCCAAGGTGGAAGCGATACGGGACGACTGTCTGTTGGTCAATCAGGTTTCCAAAAACTTATCTGCCAGAGAGAGGGATGCCGGAGCAGCTCGGGTCGCCTTCCAGGAGGCTGTGATAGCCACAAACAACAGGGTTTCGGCAGGCACTCCCAGGTTCACCATTGCAGAGCAAACCAGAGGAAACATTCTGTTAAAGGAATGGGATCATAACATCTCCGAAGGCAAGCAACAAGCCCAAAAGATAACCAATTCCTTAGAGGAGGCCTTTAATTCCATAGACGGCGAGCTACTGGGCATTGACAGCGGAGGTAGTGCCGAGACGTTGATGCAAATGAATGTAGAAAAGATTTCGCTCGATCTTAAGGAAAAGGAAGAAAGAGATTCGACCGATATCTCGCAGATGACTATGGTGGACATAGTCCAAGTAGATAAATGCATGATTAAACCCAGCGCACGATTATGCGCCATCGACATCATAGATGGACAGATGGAAGACAGGCTGCAGCAGTTATCACGAGAATGTTACTTCTTTGAAGCCAACTGTCAAGCAGAACCGTCGCGGCTAATATCTCAACTAGTTGAAAGATGTGTCGCCTGTACTGAGCCCGAGCGACGAAAAACGTCTAGCACCAAGTGAAGACAGAGAAGGAGAAATGGAGCGATTGCTCTCCACCCTGTCATAATCGAAGTTTTGTGGCTTTTGAGATTCTATCTTATTTGTAAAATTATATAAATATACCACAAAAAGAAATAAACAGGGTTGGACCATTTTGTGTCGATTGTAACCGAGTTTTTTACATTTGAGAGTTAATACAAGCAAATCTGAAGATTCTCAATTCCGTCACGACTATGTTACAAGTTTGTTTCCTTGTATTTCATATTTCGTTTCATTTCATATTCATAATTGATGTGCTTCATTATACTTTAGTACGACCACTACTATAGCGAATGAATTTTGGTTTTCTGTAATTGTTTACTGTTTTTCCTCGGTACCAGCTATCAGCAGGTGTAAGACTAGTCCGCATTTTCAGAATTCTACATATATTCTCTGCTACATCGGTTATTTGCTTTCATTTTCCTCTTCTGTTTATTCGTGAGATTCTCCCCTGGTAGGAGCCTTACACTATAGACAGTTAAATGTTTTTCTCCCACCTCACACCTTTTATTAAAATATAATACAGTTACGGGAAAGAGCCTTTGATTTGCATCCCTATTTTATTCCTAAAACCGTAAATTCTCTTTTATACGACCAAATTGAGACAACACTTAATCTCTCTTTGTAGTTTTTTCACACTTTTACTGTTCCTCCATGACTGTCCCTGTACCAACACAACCCAATATCGGACCCGGATTATCGGACCAAACGTACATTGCCTTAAACCTTTTCGACACAATTCTTAAAACGGCTACTAACCGGGTCGAGCTTGAACATTCATGGGCAGCCATTGAACAAGATATAACTATCCAGGAACAATTGGAAGCTAGACAACGCCAACGTAGAAATCTCCCCTAGTTTGCGTTGTCGAAGGTTGACGTTTCTCTCTTCCCCATCATTTACCCACTTTCGGATGCCTTGACAATGTACTTTTAAGCCTTAAGTACAGACTCAGGAACAACATCTTTCTGGCGCCATTGTCGGGGATCGAAGTTACGAAATCTTTTTCCCTGGGAAAACGAGATTTGTTTTTTGTTGAAAGTGTTACCCTTTGATAGTGAACAAAGAGTACCCACATTTTAAGGCTTTTAATCTTTCACTTGGCGACTCCACAAGTAATAAAATGGCATCCGGTCGAAGGAATACCAGACAAAACCTGGATGGTAAGCAAAGTACGCCTGTTACCGATCCTGAAAAAATTCTAAAGGCGAGAGGCTCTTTTAATCCAACCGCTGCAGTTTACAAACTTAAAACCCCATCACTGAAGGCTAAGAGTCCTTCCAAACCCTCAATTTTACTCAGTCCTCTCTTGGATGCTAAAGATTCAACGTCAAGCTGCTCCGAGGTTAGGAGTGAGATTCGTCCAACAATCCCCTTAGTACATAAAGGAAAGGGTCCTCTTGAAAGTTTGTCGGCTTTTGACATACCATCTTTCCTTCAGTTGAATTTCCCGACTTCACCAAAGTCTGAAGAGTGTGTTACACACTCGGTTTCCACACCCGTTGGTTCTCCTGATTTCGCCTCTTGCAAATCCGAGGAACCGAGTCCTCGCGCTCCTTATCTTTCCTCTTCGGATTCTCCTCTTCGCGAAGAAAACAAAGAGATAGTTTTAATTTTCCAAAACACCCTTTATAACTTTCCCCAAATAACGATGGCAGTTGCCGGAGGTGGAGGTGGAGGGTTTGTAGGAGGAGGTGGAGGGTTTATCGGAGGAGGAGAGGGAGGAGCCCCTCTAGGAGGAGATGGAGGCCAAGGGACTGCCCCCCCTCCCAGAGTTTTCGTGAAAGGTGCAGCCAGATACGCTCCATTAGTATTGTCCGTCCCCCTACACGATCTTCCAAAAAATTACATAAAAAATTTACCGAAATTCACCGGGGAAGGGGATCTGACCGCGGCCGAACATATTAATTTTTTCGACCAGTTCGCGGATATCTTCGGTATCGAACATGAGTATATATATTCGAGACTTCTTGTCCAAACATTCGAAGGCCAGGTCCAAACTTGGTTTCGGAGCCTACCTGCAGCATCTATCTTGTCTTATGACGCTTTGGAAGATGCTTTCCTCAGACAATGGGGCGAGAGAAAAGATCATCTATATTATTTAACCGAATTTGGGTCTTTAAAGAAAAATAACTCAGAAACAGTCATGGAATTTATTCAAAGATTCAACAAACTGTACAATAAAATCCCGGTCGAGGTTAAACCGTCTCAACCCGTGGCCAAAGTGACTTTCGTTGGAGCTTTCGAACCAGATTTCGCTCTCCTTTTGCGAGAGAGAAGGGGATCCACCCTAAACCGAATGCAGGATGATGCGGTAGAAATAGAGTCTAATATGATGGCTTCGGGTAAACTTAAAGCTAATATAGAAACTGGAAACCGAGAGACCAAACGCTATAGAGAACAAGCAGGTCCTTCAGGGCCCAATAGATCTGCAGACGATAGGGTGGACGATATGGCTAGAGTGATTAAAGAACTGTCAAATAAAATATCAAGAATGGAGCTTGAACATGCCAAAGCTAACTCTTTCCCCAAAAAGGATTTCAAGAGAAACCCCAACCCCCCGAACCAACAAAGACAAATAAAAAATGAAGATCAAAAAATACAAGCTCCGTTAAAGAATGAAAATTTTATAGGAGCGAACGATTTTCAAGACTTCGGAGATTCAGATAATGATGTTACGAACTTCGGTGATGACTGCACTCAACCATATATGACTCACGAAGACTATTAAAAATCTCTAAACATGCAACAACCATTGAATAAGGATGAAGAAGGTGATCACACTGATCTCTGTGAATCTCAACCAGAAACTGAGATGATAATGGCTGAGTTTCAACCAAAGTGAAACTTAAGATCTAAGAGTAAGCCCACCTCAACTACTCAACCCAAGAAAATCCTCCAAAGAGGTCAAGCTTAAGATCCTCATTCGGAAGAGACCTTATTACACAACAACAAAACTAAAGTAGTAAGCACACAAGAGTCCGAAGTAGAAAAATTTGAAACTCAAGCACAAGGAACCGAACTAGTAAATAAGGTTACATCTTCAACCAGGACCAAGAGTGATAAAGCGGTCCAGACAAATAAGTCTGAAAGGAAGGATTCAGAAGTCTTAACCAAAGAAACAGACAAGGTGAGTGGAGCTTTCAGTTTTGAGAATGAGTTAAACAAAATTAAGATACAAATCCCTTTGGTAGAATTAGCGAAAAACCCCGTTTATCGGAAGCAAATTACCAAAGCGATGGGTGTCTCTGAGCTAGAAAGACAGTCTGATGTTTTACACTTGGAAGATGACAAACCTAACATCACCTTTGGTCCCCATTTTGAAGGGGCCAAAGACACCATTTCTCGCTTTTATATCACTTTGAATGTGTATGATCAGTTGTTGCATAATTGCATGTTAGACTCCAGGGCTTCCCATAACGTCATGCCTAAGATTATAATGGACAATTTGGGTCTCCAGATCACAAGACCTTATGGAAATCTGCACTCTTTTGACTCGAGAAGGGTTAAGTGTATGGGGATGATAAAATATCTGGTAGTTACCCTAGCGCAGGTCCCGGTTAAGAGTATCCTGATGGATGTGGGTATCGCAGATATTCCCCCTAAGTATGGAATGTTGTTATCTAGGTCATGGGGAGCCAAGTTGGGGGGTTCTCTTTAATTGGACATGACGTTTGCCACAATTCCTATGTTCGGTGGTCAGTTCACTCGGTTTTACAGAGAAATGAGATTAGCATATACAGTGAGTGACCCTCAAAACCCAAACAATTTCCCTATTTACATCGCAGACCAAGATCTGGGAAATTGCATCTTGTCTTTTGATGATGGTTTGGATGGTTGTCCGGAGGAAATCGATATAGAGCGAGAAGAGTCAAGTCACATGACAGAGGATCTGTGTAACACTGGGGTTTGGAAAATGTATTTTGACGGTGCTTTATCTTCTGAAGGGGCGAGTGCAGGAGTTCTTTTAATGGCTCCTAAAGGTAAATTCATTGTTCCTTTCTCCTACTGACTGCAGTGGGACATAGATTACACTAACAACGTATGCGAATATGAAGCGTTGATCTTGGGATTAGAGGCTGCCAAGAAGCTAAATATAAGTAACTTGGAGGTATATGGTGATGTCGAATTAATAGTTAAACAAATAAACCAATAGTACCTAGCCAAGCATCCCAGACTAAGAACATACATAAATTGTGCTTGGGATCTCATGGAAAACTTTTTCTCATTCGTAAATGTCCATTTTATCCCTTGCGCAGAGAATCTACATGCTGATGCATTGGAAAAGGAAGCTTCAACCTTATCTCCTCCCACGACTTTCAAGTTGAAGTATCACATTGAAATCAGATACAAACCCTCTATACCAAACAATATCCAACACTGGCAGGTCTTTGAAGATGATGAACAAATTAAGAAAATTCTTGCAGCAGTGGGTGAGTTCTCCAAAACTCATGCAGACCAAGAAAATCAAAATGACCTGATGTGGATCATGCAAGAAGGGGAAGATCCTGAAACCTTCAGAGAAAAAATTGCGGATCATCGTATGCTGGTCCTCAAAAGCAACCAGATTCCGAAAGGATTGATTCCTTTAGAAAGACTTTATGATCAGAATGACGTACCGGTAAAATCCACTTTACAGCCCCAACCAGAAGAAGTGGAGGACTGTGATATAGGAACTGAAAAAGAATCCAGGGTGGTAAAAATATCCAAGTTCCTCCCTCCCGAAGTAAAAGATAAGTATAAAAACCTACTCAGACTGTATAAGGATGTTTTCGCCTGGTCTTATGATGAGTTAAGAACATATGACACTTCCATAATTGATCACAAGATACCTTTGAAGCCCGGGGTCAAACCGTTTAGGCAAAAGCTAAGGCAGATTAACCCCATTTTGTTACCCGTGATTGAAAAGGAAGTTAAAAAACTTTAAGATGCGAAAATAATCGTACCTCTGAGATACTCGGACTGGGTAGAAAACCTGGTCCCGGTCAGGAAAAAGAATGGAGAAATCAGACTGTGTGTGGATTTCCGAAACTTAAATAAGTCGTCTCTCAAGGACAATTATCCACTGCCCAAAATGGACCATGTGCTAGAAAAAGTAGTTGGAGCAAACCGAATGTCTATGATAGATGGATTCTCTGGTTATAATCAAATCGCCATGAATGAACAAGACAGGGAAAAAACTGCTTTCACCACACCATGGGGTACGTTCATGTATGACAAAATTCCTTTTGGTTTGATGAATGCAGGGGCTACATTCCAGCACGCTATGGACATTGCCTTCATAGGAGAAAGGGACAAGTTCGTAGTCATTTACCTCGACGATTTGACGGTTTCCTCTAAAACCGATGAGGAACACTTGATACATCTTAAACAGACTTTCGAAAAATGCCGCAGGTTTGATCTATCTTTGAACCCAAAGAAATCACATTTTTCCATGCGGGAAGGTAAGCTTTTGGGCCATATCGTATCTAGGGATGGAATCAGGATTGATCCTAAGAGGATTGAAGCAATAGATACTATAAGTATTCCCAGAAATGTAAAAGAGATTCAATCTTTCTTAGGAAGAATAAATTTTTTATGAAGGTTTATTCCCAATTTCACTGAGATTGTCAAATTGATCACAGGGATGTTGAAGAAAGACAACGGAGTAAATTGGACAACCGAGGCTAGAGCATCGTTCACACATATTAAAAATTCATAAGCGAGGCACCTGTGTTAGCGAGCCCAGACTGTCTGAAAGATTTTCTTATTTTCTCATTTGCCTCTGAACATACTATAGCCGCGGTGCTCCTATAGAAGAATGAAGAAGGGTTCGAACAACCGATCGCGTTTATTAGCAAGAGCCTTAGAGACGCAAAACTGAAGTATGACATAATAGAAAAACAACCGTACGCAATGGTAAAAGCACTAAAGGCGTTCAGAACTTATGTACTACATTCAAAGATAATCGCGTACGTGCCTACCAGTTCTGTGAAAGATATATTGGTACAGCCGGACAATGACGGAAGAAGAGGGTGATGGCTCGCTAAAATCCAAGAGTTCGACCTGGAAGTTAAACCAACCAAATTGATAAAAGGGCAAGGCCTGACCAAACTCTTAGCGGAGTCAAATTTCAGAGCCCTTGATATCAATTGCCTGCAGGAAAGCGACGAAGACACAGACCTAAACGAGTTGAATAAAGAAACAAGTCCAAACAAGATCGAAGAGAAGTTCTTATCATCAAGCTGGTACAGAGACATAGTGTCATACCTGCTAACTCTAAAATGCCCAAATGAACTATCACCGTCCAAAGCCAGAACTTTAAAAATCCATGCAGTTAAATATTGTATCGCCGAAAGTCAGTTGTATTGGAAGGATCAGCTCAGTTTCCTGTTAATCTGTTTAGTTGAATCGGAAACTCAGCGGGTTATAGATGAATTTCATGAGGGAGTCTGCGGGGGGCATCACACATGGAGAGCTACAACTTACAAGATCTTGAGGGCCGGGTACTACTGGCCTAAACTCTTTTCGGATGTCAATGCCAAAGTGCGTGCCTGCAACCCTTGTCAACTATTCGCAGGTAAACAAAAGCTCTCGACACTGCCTCTAGTTCCAGTCGAAACTGAAGCTCCATTTCAACAATGGGGTCTAGACTTCATAGGAGAAATTAATCCCCATTCTAGTGCTCAACATAAGTGGATCTTAACAGCTACAAATTATTTTACTAAGTGGGTGGAAGCCATTCCGACCAAGAGGGCAACAGACGCGGTGGTAATCGATTTCTTGGAAGACAATATTTTGTCAAGATTCGGTTGTCCTCGAAAGATAGTTACTGACAATGCCCAGGCCTTTAAATCTATGGCTATGATCAGCTTCTGTCAAAAGTATAACATCATTCTTGGCCATTCTACAACATATTACCCCCAGGGGAACGGTTTGGCTGAGTCATCTAACAAGAGCCTGGTAAATATAATCAAGAAAGTATTGGATGAAAATAAAAGGTCATGGCATGTGCACTTAAAATACGCATTATGGGAAAACCGCATCAGCACTAAAAGGTCTATTGGTATTTCACCTTTTCAAATGGTCTATGGGACAGATGTTGTTCTACCTATAAATCTAGCACTACCAGTGATGAAGTTATGGCAGGATCAAAATAAGGAACCCAATCATGTAGCCAGAAGAATAAATCAGCGGACTGAGGTTCAACAACATAGAGTCAAAGTTGATGAAAAGATGCAGAAATACCAGGATGACATGAAAGCATTGTTTGACCGCAAAGCAAAGGACAAAGAATTCCTTCCTGATGATTTAGTGCTAAGATGGGATGCAAGAAAAGAGGAAGCAGCGAAGCATAGTAAATTTGACCACCTCTGGTATGGACCATTCAAGGTCTCGGCTCCGGAAGGAAAAAATTATTTCCTACTGGAAAATATAGATGGAGAAGTCCTCAACGCCCCTGTCAACGGGCGGTATCTAAAGCACTACATGATGTAACAGTCGCCAGATTAAAAAAAAAAAATAGTAAAAATAAAAATAAATTTTTGTGTATAAATATGTGTATTTTCATTTAAACATTTCTTTTGATTTTCTTTTTCGTTCATGAACTTTCGACACATTTCAAATAAGATTCGTATTTTTCTTTTTACAGGATTCCAGCTGCATACGAAACAAGCAGGAAAAGTAATCTGAAATTCAATGTCAGAAATAAATCGACATAAACAGGTGATACCTAAAGTAGTTTCATATTGCTCAAAGAAATTGGAATGAAAAGGTAAAGATGAGATTCCTCAAAAGATATGTTATTAAAGACTGATTAAAGAAAACCGAGGTAACGCCATTCAAACCGCAATATTAGTTGAACTAATAGATAACAGAGTTGTTTCTTGGTTTGATAATCTTTGAAAAAATTTAAACGATTTAAGCGAATTTTCCAAATCTAAAAGGGTCAGTCAAAGTAAATTATCCCCGAAAAATATACAAAAATCAGTTCTGATTTGTTTGACCTCTGTATTTCCAGTCAGTAAATCACTACCTGGCATCCTTTCTATTTTCGGGCTTACCTTTTAGAAAGTCACCATCTTTCCGTCTCATATATGGAGGGATAAAAATTTTTCATTTCAACCTCGTGAGTTTCAAAACATATTGTGGTAAGAAAGCGGGTCTTTGCATCTACTCGATCCCCTGCTAAGTGAGGGAACGTTTAGAGTGATCCTAACTTTCCTAGGTTTTTCAACGGCATCAGAGGATTGAAGCTTGCTCAAGTGGAATGCCCTTAAAAAAGTTATTTTCCTTTTTCTCCCTAAGAACGAAGATGTTGTGAAGGTCAAGGGAAGGTTGGTACCGAGTAATCAAAGTAAGTTGACAGACCTACAATGAAAAATATTACACAGATATCAACCATGATACAAACTGATTGCCCCCATCTTCGCGCTCTGAAAAGTAAATTATAAGATAGGTGGTGAAAGGAAATTCAGAAATGATTTCCCCCACCTAGTCCAAGAGACGATGAAAGGAAATTCAGAAATGATTGCCCTCATCTCAACATTTAAATGCATGAATATATTCCGAAGTGGTGAAAGGAAATTCAGTAAAAGGGGTCAGATAACTTCACCGGGGTACTGAACAGGCTCGCTGGCAGTGAAGCAATATCTGAGATATCTGTAAGGCTGTTATACATGAATATCACTCTACTCTGGTAACCAATGCTTCTTAAAAACCTGATCCACATCCTAAATTCAAACAGGACTCCTCGATCAAAAACATATAATCTTATTCTTAGGTGCAAGCCGATAACCGCAAGATCTGTTGGGTCTCCTAGGACTGTTTTGATTGTCTTAAAACACACCTAAGTTTAGTAGCGGGAAAGGGAAAATTGTGAAAGGGACTTCAGCTATGTTTAAAAGGAATATCTGATTTTGTAAAAGCTTTCCAAAGTAAAGAACAAAGTCTTTTTACCCCTTCTATAACCTCTTCTCGGGAACCTTTTCGCTTGATTGAGCTTTTGACTCCATTTACCCAATATTGGCACGTGGTCTACTATTCTTCCCACCTCACAGGAAGGCGGGATCCCTAGTTGGAGCCTATGTTGGAGCCGCCCTTGTTTTTTTTTAGCCCATCACAAATTTCATTTTGATGTTTGAAATCTCAAGATGGTTTTCATTTTTCCCTTTGAGATATCGATATCTCTGAAGCTTGGTCACATGAGCTGCGATGATTGTTATACTCTCGAAATGAGTCCTACCTTTCGTAAAAAAATTTCTTCTTTTGTTCTACTTCGGGATCTCGTAGGACAAATACTATAACTCATGTAATTCACACGTCCCGAGCCATGAAATAGCGAGATCATTTTGATTTTTCACTCAAGACAATAACGAGGGTAAGGCTTTCCCTAACCCATGACTAAGCGTTGTTGGGGTTTCGCGTCTCAGCATTCGTCAAACCCAAAATCTTATTTTCATAGCCCCGATAGCCGAGAACACGAGGTCCTTTTTTGGATAACCCATGTCAAGTATTAAAGGCAAAGGGCTAACCATGGTAAAAGTCTCTCTCGGCGTTTCACCACTCAACGTTATCTTTTTCAAAAGTTACACCGTCTAAACTCCGACTCGCGAAATCACGATGTAGTTATAATGTGATTAATTAATCACTTGATCCAAGATTACCTTCCCTTTTAATGAAGTCATGTTGTTGCGATCTCGCAGTTTCACAACTCGGCATATAATTATCCTAAGAACTTATCTTTGAAGCTCCGAGTCGCGATATGGCGAATATAATAATTATAAAATTAATCGAATCCCAAATCACGATTACCCTTTTATTAACCAAATCGATCTTCACAGTCTCGGATGTTAGAAACTCAAAGTGTTAAAACATAATCTCCGATATAACAAGTACCAAAACATTGTTAACAACGGTAAAATCGGATTAATTAAGCTGGATCAGTGAATATCCCGCACATTGATGTCTGCATGATTCTCGAGGTAGCCTTTTTCCTCCACACGCCAACTGAGATTTTGAAACCACCAAAATTTATGACATTAATGAGGAGATAGGGTAAATCTATGAATATAAGATTGGATTTTTACGGCAAAATTTATTTCTAAATACAATTTGACAGACTTGTTCTGAAAGGTACCGAGTTTTCAAATATATATAAGGTTCATTTTAACAAATGCATTTCATAATACACAAAGCACATTATATCTGAGTAAACTGACTTCTGTATGTATACGTAGTTCTATCGCAGAAGAGCTAAAACGCAAGCTTCAGCCATGGCTCCGCGAAAAGCATCAAAGGCAAATGTTGAGGTTTCGGGACAAGGCTCAAACAATGTCTCCGATACTTCGCCCTTAAGTATCAACTCGGTCCCTAATTGGTCATATGTTTCAGATATTCTGCAATTAGAATTGGTGGATTATTCCAAGGACTCCGACGACAACGAAAGAGATGATATAACCACCAAGTACAAAATAGTTGTCCAATCCGGAATGCACAGAGTAGCAACCAGGCCACGGTTGCTTTCATATTATGACATGGTCTGATGGGCATTGGATCATGTGGACATACCGACCAGGACTATCATGAACAAGCAGAAAGTCACCATCGGGACTTTCAGGCCGGAGCATCTGCAAACCATGTATAAGCTGCCCACGACGTCCGACCACACATATGGCGCTAAGTTCTTGGAGGAGTTCAAGGAGAAGGAATGCATACAGTATGATAAAACCATGTCCAGTTTGATAAAGGATTGGGTTTCGAACACCACGAAGTTCAGAGTTGATAGCCACGGCATATATTCAATCACTTCGTTAGAACCGCAGTACAAATATGTGGCCATGATGACATGCTGGTTATATGGGAAAGAGGACACATCACATTTTTTCCTTGCGTGGGTGCCTCTAATGTTTCGGGTCGCAGAAGGCAGTTCCTTTAACTGGGCAAAGATGCTTTCGGATAGCTTGACCAATCGGGTCACGGAGTATCAAGAGCAGAAGGAGAATGGGAAGCCGTCGTCATTCTTCATGTCCGCATACATTATGGATGCAATTTGTTCTATGACACCATTTCCATTAATGAGTTGGAGCTGGACTCTGGCCATAGATGAACCCATACACGTATATCATGCAAAATTATGGGAAAATAAATCAGAAAACTTTGCATATGAAATTTTTAACTGGGTGATGGTGCCCCTACATGTCGTCATTTTTGGCCACCCGCCACCCCGGATCTCGGACAACATAGTAACGAATCTGAGTAGCATAGCAGACTGGTATGTGGAAGCATAGTTCTCATACCTTAGAGTTTTCGGGGCTTCTGTTCCCCCACACGCGCTGCCATTGTTCATTCCCGACAAGCTGGCTTGTCGCGAGGTTGCACAACAAACGGTAATTGGTGGTGTAAGCAAAGAACTTAAAGGGTACTCGAAGAAGGTATGGACGTCTTTTCTAGTTCATTTGAATTCCTATTCTTTATTAGATTTCGGGCATGCCAAAGCCGAGGCCGCAGCCCTGGAAGACCTAAATTTGGTCTCCATCGAATACAAGAAGCACGATCCGCAAAGGGTTGTGAGCAACCATTTAGAAAATTGCGGGCTCAAGAGATTTGAGCATGAGAATTCACCCTCGGATGACATTTTTCGAGGAGCAAGGTCCTATGAGGAGATTCTAGCTCGGATACAATCCTTGGCACCAGAGGAAAGAGTCGATGTTCTGAAGTTCCAGGAACATCGACGTAGCTGTCTTCCTGCAGTGTTGCGAGGTGAAGGTTCGAGTACGTTGGAGGTGAAACATAAGAATGCCGAAGGATCCAAAGATGGGACTCCCGATCAAGGAAAAAAACCGGATGGAGAGGAGAAAACGAAGAATCCGAAGGCAGAAATAAAGACTCCAGACCTGCCAAAGAAGCAGAGTCCGGTCACTACTCCGGGAAAATCAGCAAAACAGATTGGAGAACCTATCACATCGGTTACCCCTTTGCAGTCGACACAGGGAAGTATTGATGCAAGATGGATAATTAACTAAGAGTTGAGGCCCATAAGAGTAGAATAACTCCCTCCTAATGAGTTTTTCTTCGATAAGAAGAGAAAGGCAGTAGTGAAAAAGGAATTCTACCAGGAAGGAGAGTTTACTGTCAAGAAATATAAGGTTATAACCGATGGAAAGGACAAAAAGAATGAGAAATTCGCCACTGAAATAGCAGGGACACTAGGAGCATATGCCTCGGCAAATCAATTCTCAATTGGGCTCTTAAAAAACCAACTTAAAATAAAAAATCGCCTCATTAGGACCCTTGAAGCCAGATTGGCCACAACAACAGAGACTGCTAAAGATCAGGCAAGCGTAGGAATAGAGCATGCCAGGTTGGCCGATAAAAATGAGATAGAGATGCTCAAAACCAAGCTCGAGCAAGCACAGCTGGTGGTCTGGGACGGTCGGGTGCAAGCGAGCCAGCAAAGGAATTTGATCGAACAGTTGCAGGCTAGGGTGGAGATCGCCGAGAACAGAATGATAGACATCAGGATGTTCAAATCCCAGGTGATCGATATTCAGAGAAGAGTCTCTGCGGCATAGCGAAATTTGCTCGCCAAGGTGGAAGCGATCCGGGACAACTGTCTGTTGGTTAATCAGGTTTCCGAAAACTTATCTGTCAGAAAGAGGGATGCCGGAGCGGCTCGGGTCGCCTTCCAGGAGGCTGTGATAGCCACAAACAACAAGGTTTCAGCAGGCACTCCCAGGTTCACCATTGCAGAGCAAACCAGAGGAAACATTATGTTAAAGGAATGGGAGCATAACATCTCCGAAGGCAAGCAACAAGCCCAAAAGATAACCAATTCCTTAGAGGAGGCCTTTAATTCCATAGACGATGAGATACTGGGCATTGACAGCGGAGGCAATGCCGAGACATTGATGCAAATGAATGTAGAAAATATTTTGCTCGATCTGAAGGAAAAGGAAGAAAGAGATTCGGCCGATATCTCGCAGATGACTATGGTGGACATAGTCCAAGTAGATAAATGCATGATTAAACCCAGCGCACAATTATGCGCCATCGACATCATAGATGGACAGATGGAATACAGGCTGCAACAGTTATCACGAGAATGTTACTTCTTTGAAGCCAGCTGTCAAGCAGAACCGTCGCGGCTAATATCTCAACTAGTTGAAAGATGTGTCGCCTGTACTGAGCCCGAGCGACGACAAACGTCTGGCACCAAGTGAAGACAGAGAAGGAGAAATGGAGCGATTGCTCTCCACCCTGTCATAATCGAAGTTTTGTGGATTTTGAGATTCTATCTTATTTGTAAAATTGTATAAATATACCACAGAAAGAAATAAACAGGGCTGAACCTTTTTGTGTCGATTGTAACATAGTTTTTTACATTTGAGAGTTAATACAAGAAAATCTAAAGATTCTCAATTCCGTCACGACTGTGTTACAAATTTGTTTCCTTGTATTTCATATTTCGTTTCATTTCATATTCATAATTGATGTGCTTCGTTATACTTTAGTACGACCACTACTATAGTGAATGGATTTTGGTTTTCTGTAATTGTTTACTGTTTTTCCTCTGTACCAACTATCAGTGGGTGTAAGACCAATCTACATTTTCAGAATTCTACATATATTCTCTGCTACATCAGTTATTTCCTTTCATTTTCCTCTTCTGTTTATTCATGATATTCTCCCCTGATAGGAGCCTTAAACTATAGACAGCTAAATGTTTTTCTCCCACCTCACACCTTTTATTAAAATATAATACAGTTACGGGAAAGAGCCTTTGATTTGCATCCCTATTTTATTCCTAAAACCATAAATTCTCTTTTATACGACCAAATTGAGACAACACTTAATCTCTCTCTGAAGTTTTTTCACACTTTTACTGTTCCTCCATGACTGTCCTTGTACCAACACAACCCAATATCGAACCCGGATTATTGGACCAAATGCACATTGCCTTAAACCTTTTCAACACAATTCTTAAAACGACTACTAACCGAGTCGATCTTGAATGTTCATGGGCAGCCATTGAACAAGATATAACTATCCAGGAACAGTTGGAAGCTAGACAACGCCAACGTAGAAATCTCCCCTAGTTTTCGTTGCCGAAGGTTGACGTTTCTCTCTTCCCCATCATTTACCCACTTTCGGATGCCTTGACACTGTACTTTTAAGCCTTAAGTATAGACTCAGGAACAACCCTTACCATCAACATCACCATGACCAACTACCTTCTCAGCGTCCCCACTCTCATCACCATGACCATTGTTGCGATAATGATATATATGCCATCATTGGAATCACTCTCTACAATATTGTCTATGTCATCTTCATTTTCACCCTAAAATAACAAATATATATGGTAGACATTAATGAGGCCTCAAATCAATCATATATCTTATAACTTTAAATTCGCCTCTCGAAGTGTACCTAGATCTTGACTCTAACACTCAATTTTCGGGACCCACCTTGCTTCATTTCTACCATGGCCTTATAGCCCTCTTTAGAAGCTACTCACAATTTTTCTTTACTTAGCTCTTCTTTATACTCTCGTAACTTTTTGGTTGTTAATATTGACAAGCATTATATAATTGACCTCAAGTTGGAGATAGATTTAAATTTGACATCATTATTGCATAAATGAATTGATTTGATGTTGACTTACATGTCAAGTTTTAACCTTGATATACCTTCCTATATCGAAGCAATGGTAACCAAATTTATTGATTTTAGCCTTGGTGTGATTTTTGGCATCCTTCAGCCTATCAAAATGTTCATGTATTCATTTATTAAAATTATATCCCCAATAGTTTTATATAAATTTTTATTATGGGGGTTGAATTAATACCCAGTAGTTTTTGGTATTTTTCCTGGTTTTTTGAGTTTTTTTTCTCTCGCATCAACTCTTACCCACTCTTCTTTCAATATCAAGAAAGGATGCCCATAACGATGGTTATTTGTTAACTTCCTTTAGAATATGTGTCATACCTCCCACAAATGTTTTTCAACAATGGAATCAACCTTTTGTTTATTGAATATTGGTTCATATCGTTCCACCATGAACTTTCTAAACTCCACTCTCAATTTTTTCAAGGCTTGAGAACCATAGGATGTTCTAATAATAGGTGTGAAAAGGTTATATGCCTTATCATACAAGTCAACATAAAATTTATTGCTCCTGGAAAGTTATCTTTTCTTTGAGGGAACTCCATCATTTTCCAAATGCAAATCTATGGGCATTTTCCCCATGCTACAAACAATAATTACTAGAGAATAAGTGTAGGCAGTACCAGGACTAGGATCATGGCTAGTGGGCTTGTGATTAGATGAAACTTAGAGGTTGTTCGTGTACATATCTCGTGATAGAGGATTGAGGTTGTTTGTGTACATGTCTTGTGACAGAGGATCGAGGTTGTTTGTGAGTGGGGTGTCATGAGATGGAGGACAAGGGTTCTTTGTGGGTGTAGTGTTGTGAGATGTAGATGGAATGGAAGATGTTACATATAATGGAAACCTAGGATTAGTAATAGGACTAACGTGTTGGTCGATAATATGAACATAGTCCAAAATTTGTTGCAACAAATAGAAAAGTATCATTTTTTGAAACTAGAAAATAAATGTTGAAATTACGAATGTCGAAAGTATTATGTTCATCAAGTTTAATTGCAAAATGAATATTGTTCCATTCTTCTTAGTAATTTAGCATGTTTGGTGGCTTTGAGTTGTATCAATTTTGATTAGATGAAAATATAGCTTTGTTATCTTCTCCAAATTATGTGAAAAAAAGGCTTTGTTATCTTCTCCAAATCATGCTTTATAATTTGAGAATAACAACCAAGGTCACTAACTATATCATCGTAGACATTGTGCACCATGGATAGGAAATCAACCTAGAGCAATAAATAACATTAAATAGGTAATGCTTCCACTTCAACATTAAATATGGATATATGAGAATGTAGATTTTCATGGTGGCTCATAATTATAGAATTTGTTTAGATGTAAACTATGTTTAAATTTTGAAACATTTCCAATTTTTCAAGTGGGCATGCCACCCATCATCAAGGAATTAGTCCTAAGTTTAGAATAATAGAGAATAGTAACCTTCAATAAGATTAAATATGTGTTAATTGGAAGTAGTTGTTATAACTAGAATTACTAAATATAGGAAGGACTTGGTCAAAAATTAATTGAAAGTTATATATATATATATATATATATATATTCTAATAATAAAAAAACATAGCTTCTATTCTAGGAGAGAAGATACAATCCAAAGGCGAACAACACACAATTCATTAACTATATACCTAGACAAATAGATTCCAGGAGTAATTCAATTTAGAAAAAAATGTCCTTCTCTCTTGGAGATCAAGGCTCCATTAGAGAATTCCTCCATAATCTTATAATTTTCAGCAAGTGATAAATCTTCTTTTGATAGAGAATCCACCGATGTATTGAGCTCTCTATAGATATGCAAAAAATCAATATGTCTAAAAGAGCCCATAAATTATTTCAATTGTTGATTGATTTGTAATAGATCCAAATTTTCGATCTAAATAGAACCCAACATCTATTCAATACACAATTTGGAGTACCTATATACCTGTAATTATTCCACTTTCCTATCAGTTGCACATTTAAGCAGTGCAAAGAGTGCATTAAACTCCCCTAAGTTGTTAGATCCATGCCCCATGTTGTCCTCATCCAAAATAAAGTTCCCTTCAAAGAAATGAAGAATGAATCCAATTCCACAAACTCTACTCAATCCCTCACTTGCACCATCAAAGAAACCCCATACATGTTGATTATTAATATCAAGTAAGTTGACCATTCTAACTTGTTTCTAAAGATTTGATACTTTGGAGAACGGAAGAAACACCAAATATTGCTATGAGATTTTAAAAGAAGGAACCCCTTTATCTTTGAAGACGCTAGTGTTTTGTGTCAGCCACAAACCCCAAGAAATTAGAATTGGGAGAGCTTTGAATACTTTCAACGATGGGTCTGAAAAGAACTCCTTGAAACACTTAGACAAGGTAGGTTTATCCCATAGGGAGGATAGACCCAACTGGATTTTGGCCTCCTTCCAGACCTAGCGATAAAAAGAACATGTCCTGAAGAGATGGTCGTTTATATATATATATATATATATATATATTAGAATAGGGTTTAAAGTATAATAAAATAATTTTAGTACTATTAAAGAAAATAAGTAATATACTATTAAGATCAATATAATTAGTATATAAAAAAAGTTATTAATATTTGAAATTAGATAATTGAAATTAAATGAAAAGAATTAAGTAAACCATCTATTTAGAAGAATATTAATAATTATTCGAAAATAAGAATTCCCAAGAAAATATATTTAAATCTATAAAAATATTTAAAATTAATAAGAAAAGAAAAGAAATAAATAAATAATATTGTTAGTGAAATTTAAATAAAAATAAGATAATGAATAAATATGTTAAAAGGTAAATAAATAACATAAGAAGAATAACAAAATAAACTCATCTTAAACTCTCTTTGTTGATTTCTTTTGATATTTGGTTTATTATAGACCAAAGGTATTTTAGTACAACTTTCAAGGTGTTTGAATCAATCTCTTCTAATTAGATTCATAAAATCAATTATTTGTTTAATAAATAATATTATTCTAAACCTTAATAATCTCATCTGCTAACATCAAACCATTCTACTAATGGGTCTTCTCTCATTCCCTTTGTCGCTTTGAACGTGATCTTATCTTCGTTACAAATCACTATTAATGGGTCTTTTCTCATTCCCTTTGTCACTTTGAACGTGATATCAACTTCATTACAAGACCATTTGATTCATACCCTTCTTATTTCCTCTCAAATCCAATTCGAGGGCTCATCGTTCACTCTCATTCAACCTGAGGTGTCCACCAATATTGCATCCAAATCTTCACATTCCGATAAGGTTTTGGACATTAAACCTATTTCATTCTACGCATCATTGCTTGATTCTCCTTTGGCTCGCTTTGCTAATACTTATGACTCCTTCTCTTTAGATCCTAAGCACCCCTTGTGGATTCTCCTTCACCCACAACCAGCTTTGTGAGATTCACCTCCGACCAAGTTTCTACTCACACACTTTAGCCCAACTCTTCCTAGCCTTCTCCTCCTGAAATTCCATACTCTGACTTGTCAAATTTAGAGCACGCACCCATAGTTACTTCTTCCACTAGGTATTCTACCTCGCATCCCATTCCGCACACCACCATAATGAAAATGAATGAAGGAAAGAAAATCTAGAAATCTGAAATGAGCTTATGTTCAAGAGGATGCAAAGCATACAATGAAAATGAGATGCTCATGTGAGAGCTATGAGTGATTATATATAGGATTTACCACCCATGAGACTAAAATCACAACCAATATGGGATAAAGTGAAAAAATCCCTAATTAAACTTAACCTAGTGTGAAGATAGCTAAAGTGGAGAACTAACTAAGAAAGAACTAGATAGATAAAGAACCCTAATCACACTAATACCCCCCCTTAAGTGAAACTTATGGAGAAAAGTAAACAAAGATGCAAATATGGGTCTTGGCTACAAGGCTTGATGAGGTACCCATCTACAAAAGATCCCCTCAAATAGAAAAGGAAGGAGAAAACTCAGTGGGAAAAAAATTGCGCCCCCCCTCCCTCGTTTGAGGATGAAGCAAGAAGGGTTAAGTGACCCCCATAGAAGAAAATTCTTGCACCCTCAAAAGATATCAAAGAGGGACATACTTTCTCTCAGTGAAGGGCTTGTTGAAGATGTTTGCAACCTGTTGTGTTGTAGGACAATAGCGCAAATCGTTGACCTGCTTCAAAATCATCTCCCTGAGAAAATGCATGTGTTTCTTGATGTGTTTGGATGACTAATGATGAACTAGGTTCTTCGATATCTTGGTGGTGCTCTAGTTGTCAATATCAAAAATTTTGTTCTAAATTAATGAGTTGTACTCTTCCTCCATTTTTGAATCCCACTCAACAATACCTGATGCTTCATGAAAGGACTATGGATTTGAAGTTGTGGCAATGTAGGAATGCAGAATATCCTGATGTTGAGACTGAGTCCCGTGAGTATCGGAAGGATTTCCAACAAGAGTGTATGTAGACTCAAGTGCCTAACGAGCCTAGCGAGGCATGGTATGGGATGGAGGAGGAGAATCATCATCCTTAGAATTTGAACTCAGTGCAGAGGAGGATGAAGCCTCATGATCAACTCTTGAGTAGAGACAGTTGGAGAAAAATACTCTGAGTTGCTATCTAAATCCGTTGTGGAGGAAGGAGGATGAGAGGATGAGCTAGGATATCTTCCTTGAATTTCACATTATGCTCAATGAAGAGCTCATGTGTCTCAGGATCCAAGAGCCAATATCCCTTGACACTATAGTGCCCCATTTTAGCTGACTACTTTTACAAAACAAAACTTATTCTTTGAGGGCGTTTGTTCACAAACAACCCAGTTAATAAAAGTTATGATGACATTCATACTTAATTTTATTTGGATTGCTTAGATTAAAATGTGAAAATCGTTTAAATTAAATGCATGAGATGTTGATGAATAATTAATGCAATAATTGTTAAGTGGATGATTTACATGAGATTGATTATATATTGCATATGTTACTAACAGTTTCTTGAGTTAACAAGGAAATTAAGGATACATTGACGCGTGCATCGTCAACGAGACTCTGGGACTCCAGACTGTGTCAGGGAGTAGTACTTATTTGATGATTTTGTATTGTGTAATTAAAATGATTAATGATATTGCTAACAATAAAATGTTTAATGGATGCAGACACAAGGATTATGCTCGCTGATATGAATCACATAGGAGTAACGAGATTGTATAGAGTCATACCTGGAATTTCAAGAGAGGTGGAATATTGTCCCTCTTTTCTGCTACCAACACTCCTACCATGGCCGAAATTGAAAAGTGTGGGGCACTTTTTCTCAAGAAATTGCAAGTTGTCATAAGGGTAGGCATCAGGCTCGGTCACTCATGATGATAAACTAGGGGGCGTGCAGTAAGGTGAAAGCCTTATTCCTCAGCTTCCATTAGTCTCACAAATAGGGGTAATGACCGAAGTTAACAAGGTTTTTGTAGTTGCGCCAATTTTTCCCATTCCTCAAGGTCGGATGCTTGAAGGGCATGACACATCACATCCTTAACATTCTTATGAAAATATGGATGGATATGTAAAAAGTATAAATGAAAATTAACGTAAGGGCATGGTACAAGAAAAACCATTATTAGAAATTAACAAATGAAAAAAAATGTTAAATAAATCTATGCACTTAGAAAAGAGAAAAGTTAAATTAAGAGACACAAATATAATTTTATTTGTAACTTAAGGTAAAGTCAAATAAAATTTAATACATCTAGGAAATGAGCTTCAGTCCAAAATGTGCATGTTCTATTTTAAAAAATAATTAATGGGGGGATTCAAATACATGAGAAATCTAATAAAATGAAAAGTGAAGGAAAAAAATCCAAGAGACAAGAAAAGTTTGGAAACATTTAGGAGAAAATCTAAGAGTCAACAAAAGCTATGAACATCTAGAAAAAAAATCGAAGAGATAAGAAAAACTAAGAAACATCTAGGAGAAAATCTAGGAGTCTAGAAAAGATGGGAAATATTGAATAAACGCTAAGAACATCCAAGAGAAATTTTAGGAAACTAAGAAAAGTCAATGAGGGAAATATTTTATTTAAAATTTTTAATTGATAATTTCATATGCATTGGGTGAATATATAAAAGAAAGGTCTTGGGACAAGCGAGGGAATGTTATTTTCTCTAATATGGGATAGTCGTCGTAGTGACTATTTGACCTTTTGAATTCTATTTGTGAGTTTTGAAATTGGTGTAATCCTTGAGGTGGGAACTTCAGTGCTTGTGAGAATGAGCACCAATACTTTTGGCTAGTGGTTGGTTATATACAACCCCGTTGCGGTTTGAGGGGCCTTGGGGAAGAAGAGTATCCTCAAGTTCCGACGAATATTGAAGCGGCTCAGAATAAAGTGGCGCAACACTGGTGAAGTTGACATAACATTCCTACAAGCGACACAAAGACTCTACAATCAAATTCCAGTTATGGTACATATTAAATAGGCTAGGTTCCCCATTTTTTTTCATAAGTATTGTTAAATAAACATTGAGCAACTTGATTATTATTTTTTTAATGTAAGTTAATGATCAAAATCTGGACCAGGGGTCAAAATTTAGCTCAAAAATCAATGTTCTCGGAATTGCCTCAAAACGAATGAGAGCGTAGCCCTTGTCGTCATGAACCCAACGCAACTCGTTTGGGTTCAAACGGATGTCGGGAGCGAGAGATAGCATGATCTGTTCGAATCGTCAAACATGTAAAAAAAAAGGACGCTGACTGTGCAATCCGTACAGGCTGACGTGGCAGAGGTCGTACGCTGATGTGGAAGAGATGACGTGGCAGAGATGAGTTGGCATATGCTGATGTGGCAGTTTCAGATTGGCTGACAGTTGGACGAATCATGTTTCGACACATGGCATCATTTTGGCAAGTGTTTTGGTGCCACGTGGCCTAGTCATGGGCTGCCACGTGGCACCATTATAATTGGTTGATTGTTCAAATTTTATGGAGTCCGTGGGATTCGAACCCCAGACCTCCTCTCTCGTCCAAGATTTAACAAAGTCCGCCCTGCGCCGAAATCAAATGCGCAGGAGTAGGTTTGAACGGTTAGGCCCCGGTTTCATATGACCGTCCATATGACCCTTTGCCACAACTTGTGCACGCGCATTTTTGGATTTGGCATTTTTTTTAAACAAACGGATATAACACACCATCCGCCCGAAAATTGTTTCTTTGCTATTGGGTTAAAACCTTGTCCCTTTTCGGATGAGCGCGAGGTCATATGGTGACCACATGCCCACGGTCTCGGCGGTTAGGGGCTGGCGCGCCCATAACCTTTCTATAGTTTGCACCATTATGCGGTTGAGCCTGGTGTTGGGTTTAAACACGCGTTTTGGAGCGTGTTCTTGGTCAGAGCACACAGAGGTGCGTTTTGGCAAACCAGAGACAACAAGCTTGAAGGAAGAAAATGGCAGGAGGCCTATCTTCTTCATTTTTTGGCCGAATGAGGTGTCGTAAAAGCCCAGCTAGGGGTTTTTGGACGTTCTGAATCCATTGGCACTATTTTCAAAGCCATTTGAAAACTTCTTTTGCAGGTTTTTAACCATTGAAGTTTCAGGAAGCTTCAGGGAGCTTGAAGCCCTCATTGTTTGAGGTCTTGCTCAGATGAGCCTATGTTTGTTTTCTGTGATTGAATAATCATTTTTGACTAATTATTATTCTCTGAACACTTTGGGATAGGTTTCAGATCCATTTGAGGACTTTTACAGGTGTTTTTTCCAAAGAGAAGCTCAATGAAGCTTATGGCCACATGTAGAAGAGGTCATGCCCGGATGAGCCATGATCCGTTTTCGGAGTTCTATTAGTCATTTTTGGGGTTTTTATGTATTCTGATCCCAATGGTACAGTCAAAATTTCCATTGGAGTTGAGCAACAGCTTGTAAAATAATTTTTGACAAATTAATCCCAGAGAGCCAGGTCCATTGATGGAGGCTCAAGGAGATGTAGCCCGGAGAGGGGTGAACTCCTTTATCATGTTGTTCTTGTTGTGAGTTTCTGCTGGTTATTATTTGCTGCAAGTTATTTTTGCTGTTGTATTTATGAAAACAACATATTTAATCTTGCAAAGACCTCACACATAACCATTTAAAAGAAGCATGAACTTAACACATAATTCATCTTGCATATTTTAACACATGGAGCAAGGTCCTGTAAAGTTTATTTTAATGAAGTAGAGGGTGCTTGCATAGCATAACAATTCAACCTTCTATTTTCAGATCAGGTGGTATCAGAGCATAGTTTGTTTTGCTCATGTGATTGCCATTGATAGCTTGAGATTTAGTTATTGGTATTTGTGCAAGTTTTTTGTTGAAGTTTGATATCTTGCAAGGATGGAGGAAGCTTCAAACATTGATAGTTCTCATACATCTTCATTATCTAAGTTCTTTGACAAAGAGATGTTGAAGGAAATTCTAACCATGATAGATTTGATGAAAGAGATGTGTGAAGATAGAAAGGAGAGCATTGCCCTTGAAGAGCAGTTGATGGCCAGGAAGAAGGAGAAAGACCAGCTTCTTGAAAAGTTGCATGAGATGGAGACTCAACTCCATGAGGCAGAGGAAACCCTTACCAATTACATGCATGAACATAAGGTATGTAATGTTAATTTATCTTCAAATTCCTCTCAAGATGAATGTTTTGGTGTTTTTGAAAATCACACAAGAGGAATAGGGTCCAAGTTATTGTTAAAAATGGGCTATGAAGGTAAAGGGTTAGGCAAGCATGCACAAGGCATTGTTGAGCCTATTGTTGTTGAAGAGCGACCCAAGTATTGTGGTCTTGGATATGAACGAAGAGATGGAGCAAATTCCAAAGTCGAGGAGACAAGGGAAAAAGTTCCAAGAACAAATTTTGTTTCAAGTTCACCTCCTCAAGAAGGATATAAAGGTGAAAGTTCAAGAAATTTTGTTGAAAGTTCAAGAAATTTTGTTGAAAGTTCAATCCCTCTAGCATGCAAAGCTTGTGTTCAAGATGAATGCAAATGTGTGAAATGAAAGAGTTGTGACAGCGATGAGGACACGAACACTATTGTTGGCTTGGTAAGAAATGGTTGGATTTCTTGAGCAAGTAAGGCTTGCATTTTCTGTTGTAGATGCATATTTCAGCCTTATGTATGCATTTATGTTGAGAGTATGATAAGTTGCAACAGTTTATCACAACTTGTATGATGCAAGTTGCATGTGAATGCAATTCATTTGAAGGCATTCTTGTTTGTTGCACAAATTCGCCAAGAGGATGTAAAAGAGGGATATGATGTTCACTTGTTATAGCCATATATCTTTTTATTATTTCAGCTCTTATGTACCCACATGTTTTGGGTTTATGTACTTATGTTTTTACTAGAAGGAGAGTTGAAAAGTCATGCACATGCATTTGTTTTTGTGTATGTGTAATCAGTGAACCTGGTGATGGTTCATCATGAATGATTCATGATTGTAACATGATTGTGTATCATGTTTATTGACTTGTCATTGGGAAGGTTGATATGTTTCAAATGAGTCTCCACTTGTGTCGATGTTGTCTTGACGACTATGTTGTGTCGATCATGTTTTTCGACTTGTGTTTAGTCGATGGTGTTTGTTGACTTGTAAGTTGATTTTGAGTACACGAAGTTGCAGGAAAACTCCATGTACTTTGATGAAGTACAAGATGCGACAGTTTGCTTGAAGAGAAAAAAGACTTTGTTGGCTTCATTTTCAGTCTTGTATAAATTTGTTTTCAAGATTGATGGTTTTCTTGGCTTGTGACAAGATGTCGCAGGAAAGTTTTTGCAGCCATTGGAGAGCTGATTGTGTTGACGTCAAAGAGTTCACAAGAGGGACTTGATTCTCAGTGGGAAGGTTGGCAGTCTTCCAAGCAAAAAGAGAATAGTGGGTCAGCAGCAGCCAGAGAACAGTGGTTGAGGGACATAGCCAATTACAGTGCAAGGCATGCCAAGGTATCCAGGTGATTGTCGAAAAGACTTTTCAAGTAGAATCAGTTGATAGAACTTGAAAGCAGAAGAGTATTGAAGCTCAGACAGATGATCATAAGCTTTTGTGGGTCCAAAATCCTTTCAATGGGAAGGTGTGATCAAAATCTAGACCAGGGGTCAAAATTTAGCTCAAAAATCAACGTTCTCGGAATTGCCTCAAAACGAACGAGAGCGTAGCCCTTATCGTCACGAACCCAAAACAACTCGTTTGGGTTCAAACAAACGTCAGGAGCGAGAGATATCGCGATCTATTCGAATCGTCAAACAGGTAAAAAAAAAGGACGTTGATTGTGAAGTCCGTACAGGCTGATGTGGTAGAGGTCGTACGCTGACGTGGTAGAGGTGACGTGGAAAAGCTGAGTTGTCATATGCTGACATGGCAGATTCGAATTGGCTGACAGTTGGACGAATCATGTTTCGACACGTGGCATCATTTTAGCAAGTGTTTTAGTGCCACGTGGCCCAGTCATGGGTTGCCACGTGGCACCATTATAATTGGTTGATTGTTCAAAATTTTATGGAGTCCGTGGGATTCAAACCCCGGACCTCCTCTCTCGTCCAAGCTTTAACAAAGTCCACCCTGCCAACACACCACGCATTGTTACTTGTTCTATAAACGAGTTAATATGTATTTAAGTTTGGTTTATTGTATGGTTGGCGTGGGGGTTGGGCTGGGGCTTAGCCCCAGCCCCCGATTTTATGTGTTTTAATGTGACCAACCATGGAGTTTGGGTGCGGATATTGTAAACAAAGTTAGTCGTTGTTTTTATATATATTTATATGACCATGCGTCGAAATCAAATGCGCGGGAGTAGGTTTGAACGGTTAGGCCCCGGTTTCATATGACCGTCCATATGACCCTTTGCCACAACTTGTGCGCGCGCATTTTTGGATTTGGCATTTTTTTTAAACAAACGGTTATAACACACCATCTGCCCGAAAATTGTTGCTTTGTTATTGGGTTAAAACCTTGGCCCTTTTCGGATGAGTGCGAGGTCATATGGTGACCACATGCCCACAATCTTGGCAGTTAGGGGTTGGCGCGCCCATAACCGTCCTACAATTTGCACCGCTATGCAGTTGTGCCCGATGCTGGGTTTAAACACGCGTTTTGGAGCATGTTCTTGGTAAGAGCACACAGAGGTGCGTTTTGGAGAACCAGAGACAACAAGCTTGAAGGAAGAAAATGGCAAGAGGCCTATCTTCTTCATTTTTTGGCCGAATGAGGTGCCGTAAAATCCCAGCTAGGGGTTTTTGGACGTTCTGAATCCATTGGCACTATTTTCAAAGCCATTTGAAGACTTATTTTGCAGGTTTTTAACCATTGAAGTTTCAGGAAGCTCTAGGGAGCTTGAAGCCCTCATTGTTTGAGGTCTTGCTCAGATGAGCCTATGTTTGTTTTCTGTGATTGAATAATCATTTTTGACTAATTATTATGCTCTGAACACTTTGGTATAGGTTTCATATCTATTTGAGGACTTTTACAGGTGTTTTTTCCAAAGAGAAGCTCAATGAAGCTTATGGCCACATGTAGAAGAGGTCATGCCCGGATGAGCCATGATCCATTTTCAGAGTTCTATTAGTCATTTTTGGGGTTTTTATGTATTTTGATCCTAATGGTACAGTTAGAATTTCCATTGGAGTTTAGCAGCATCTTGTAAAAGAATTTTTGACAAATTAATCCCAGAGAGCCAGGTCCATTGATGGAGGCTCAAGGAGATGTAGCCCGGAGAGGGGTGAACTCCTTTATCATGTTGTTCTTGTTGTGAGTTTCTACTGGTTATTATTTGCTGCAAGTTATTTTTGTTGTTGTATTTATGAAAACAACATATTTAATCTTGCAAAGACCTCACACATAACCATTTAAAAGAAGCATGAACTTAACACATAATTCATCTTGCATATTTTAACACATGGAGCAAGGTCCTGTAAAGTTTATTTTAATGAAGTAGAGGGTGCTTGCATAGCATAACAAGTCAGCCTTCTATTTTCAGATCAGTTAAGAATTTAGCACAAGTCATTATAATTTATGTATGCATATCTACAACTAAACCTATATACCCACTTGTGTAAAGAAATTAAGGAAAGGAACTGTAGTCTAATTGTGTGTAATAATAATGTTGTAAGTTGAATATGAACGTCTGAAATACATAAACCGGTTAAATAGTTGTCAATTCATTATGGCAAGTTCTGCGCAAATTTCATATGAAAAACTGTGTAAATTATTATTCATTTTGTAAGTTATGATAATAGGTTGGAAGTTTATTGGAACATGAAGAATCTATGTTTTTATTTTATCGTTTCATTATTTATTATTCGCTTGACTGAAATTGTCGAAGTATAAACCTATGAAAAACCTTTTTGACCACAAACTAAAATTTATATATCATTCAAATTTCATTATATAGGCATATATACTTTCTGATGATCAATGTCAACATAAATAATGAATGGATTGATATTTTATTTATACAAACTATGTTTTACATAATTTCATTTGTTGAATTCTTATTATGTTTTCTTAGTTAACCCTCATTTCGTTGGAAGGGTTACTTTGTTCACCATTTCTCTGAGAAATCAGAGTAGAGTTAATTACACTGAGAACCTATATCTATTTAAAACTTCCAAATTAATCAGTCTTTAAATTAAAAATATGCAATGTGCATGTGAGATTCAACGATAGAAGAATGTTCTTTGTCATGTCCACAAATTAACCCCCACTCATGTCATTCTACGTCTGTTAATCATTAGGGTGACTGATTAACACATATTATTCATTAACCTGATTAACCTGCTTGCCATGTATAAGCTATGGAGGGCAACAAAATATCGAGAAACTAGATGTCATCGCCTCTCGGCATTCAACAGCCACATGTTAAGTGGTTGGGCTAATAGTTAAAATAACTAATGTTCAATTTAGGTGAAGAGGAAGCACAGTTTACTAACTTAGGACCGTTAAGTAAATCTAAGTATCATTGGATCTATTATGGCTCCAATCCATTAGTGCCTTGTACAATGAGCATTCCGAAGATAGGATTTAAGCAATATAGTTAAGCTATAAACTCACAAAAGTGTAGCTCTGTTCATAATCATTGCTATCTATTATTTGGAACCCTAGTTAATTACCTATACATTTGATTAATAAAATCTATGATGTAAAGAATCCTGGTGCTCTTGAATTTTAGTTTAATTTACCTATTCCTTGATTACATAAAATCTATATTGTAAAAGAATATATATATTCCAAGAATTTCCTATTCTAGTAGATGAATCTCTTGTTGTCATCATTCAACCCTAAATTCCTTAGCGCCTCAGACTGTATGTTGTTCTGTGATCTGGCTCGGGTTCTACATGAACCTCTTGTCTTCTTAGTGACTGACGTGATCTTGGTTTCATCACCTGAAAGGTTAAAAATACAACATGCATATATATGTAGAAAAATAATTTTAAATATCTAGTTCAGACAATGTTGCCCTTAACACGATAAGGTAGTAGAAAAATAATTTTAAATATTGATCCGGATTATTTTCGGCACAAAATGAGAGTGGAGATACAATAAAGAAATGCACAGAGATATTGCATATATTCAATAATATAATAGAAATGTATCAGAGGTGCAACCATAAACACAGATATACAGTAATACATGATTTAATCAGAGAAATGTACAGAGACTGTAAAAATACAGAGTGAAAGACTCGCTATAATGGTGGCAGCTTATCTCTAAGAAGAGATGTGACGGCTACTCGCATTCGCAAGAAGATGATTACAATGAGGCTCGGAAGGCCCTTTTACAATAGATGGGAATGCCAAAAGTCCTAGACATCCAAAAACCTAACCCTAGGAGATGAAGCACCAAAAGTCATGTGGGCCCCGTTTGGGTAAGTGAGTACATCAACTTCCCGGGGTCGTAACTTTTGCATACGATCTCCGTTTTAGGCGTGTGATAGCTCGTTGGAAAGGTATTGTTGAAGAGATTCATTTTGGGGGCTCAATTATGACTTCGGCTATCATTGAGAACCTCGAACTCGAAAAATCCTTCATTTGGACCCTCAAAATGGCCCCGGAAGTTAAAACCTGCTAAAAATAGTAAATTGCCAAAATGGCCAGAAAACTGTTTTGAGCCATTTGGAAAAGGTGGGTGGCCACCGATATCCACCTGGATCAATCCTCCCTCCTTAGGAAGCAATGGTCTCCATTGCGTTGATTTCCTGGGGGAGAGGGAAAAGCATTTGTTGAATCTGCATCTTGGTGAGCTGCTTGTCTTGCTGGAGAAGTTGTGCTGCTTAGTTTGTGGAAAT
>JASDQU010245334.1:145132-169643 GCA_032191745.1 Picea mariana | reverse complement strand
ATTATGAACAGAGAAATAACCTTCTAGCAGATTTAACCATTTATCTAGGGCATCTGCATCTATTTTACCTTCAAATACGAGAATATCAAAATTAACCTGTACCTTGAAAGGCGAGGTGCCTCCAAAGTGGCTGCTTGATGAAGATTCACCTGATGCTATCGGTAGGCGTTGAAGGATGTGGGAAAAATTCTCCATCATTTCGTCCCTCTGTCGCGTGAGAGCTTGCTCAAGCAACAGACTAATAGGATCGTCTGCTCCATCGTTTTTCTTTTCTTCCGCCATTGAGGGTTTTTTGGGTGTGCGAGAGCGATTATCCTCGAGAGAGACAAGCTTGAGACCCAACTTGCTATACTCGGACCTCATCGGGGACATGCACTGAAAAACAATCAAGAGCAGCCTGCTCTGATACCACTGATCCGGATTATTTTCAGCACAAAATGAGAGCGGAGATACAATAAAGAAATGCACAGAGATATTGCAGATATTCAATAATATAACAGAAATGTATCAGAGATGCAACCATAAACACAGATATACAGTAATACACGATTTCTGTTAATCAGAGAAATGTACAGAGATTGTAAAAATACAGAGTGAAAGACTCGCTAGAATGGTGGTAGCTTATCTCTAAGAAGAGATGTGACGGCTACTCGCATTCGCAAGAAGATGATTACAATGAGGCTCGGAAGGCCCTTTTACAATAGACGGGAATGCCAAAATTCCTGGACATCCAAAAACCTAACCCTAGGAGATGAAGCGCCAAAAGTCATGTGGGCCCCGTTTGGGTAAGTGAGTACATCAACTTCCCGGGGTCGTAACTTTTGCATACGATCTCCGTTTTAGGCGTGTGATAGCTCGTTGGAAAGGTATTGTTGAGGAGATTCATTTTGGGGGCTCAATTATGACTTCGGATATCATTGAGAACCTTGATCTCGAAAAAACATTCATTTGGACCCTCAAAATGGCCCCGGAAGTTAAAACCTGCTAAAAATAGTAAATTGCCAAAATGGCCAGAAAACTGTTTTGAGCCATTTGGAAAAGGTGGGTGGCCACTGATATCCCCCTGGATCAATCCTCCCTCCTTAGGAAGCAATGGTCTCCATTGCGTTGAGTTCCTGGGGGAGAGGGAAAATCATTTGTTGAATCTGCATCTTGGTGAGCTGCTTGTCTTGCTGGAGAAGTTGCGCTGCTTAGTTTGTGGAAATCTGTCACGAACCTGTGGCTGGAAGGTTTGGACCTTTTTAACCAGTCTAGCTATTTTAGATAACTGTGTGCAGAAGGAATCTTCGTGCTTTGCTGCAACCTTGTCGACCTGCTTCTGTTGGATAGAAGGTGCTTTGGTCGAAGCTGTGGTGGCTGCAGTATCCTTCTGTTCACCCTTTGAACAGATTGTGGAGAAGATGAATTTTTTAGTATGAGATACTAACTTGCGGCACTGTTTAGGTGGGGCAGTAGTTGGAACTACCTCTGGTATCCTGTAGAGATGACCCCCTAGAGTAATAATGACACTACCGGGTCGAGACTCATAGATAGCATGGCGTTTCCACATATATGGCTGGCCCAAGAGAACATCACAGACATCCAGTGGGACAACATCACATAATACCTCATCCTTGAAGGGTTGGATGCCGTATGACAATCGAAACTGCTGGATGACACGAAGATCTCGTCCTTGGCGAAGCCACCCAATGCTGTATGGTTGCTGGTGTGGTGTTGTCGACAATCCCAACTGTTTGACGACCTCTGCTGAGATGAGGTTCTTCTGGCTTCCGCTATCAACAATAAAATGAAGCGGGGTCCCCTTCACCCACATCTGTGAATAAAAAAGGCGCTCCCCCTCTTCTGGATCTGTTGGTTCTTCTGGTTGAATTGTTGCGGTCGCGACAATAGCAGTGGGGTCTGCGTCGATGATCTGTCTTTTACCAGTATTTTCAGAATCAGATTTTGAATCAGGGTTCGGCTCCTTGTCTTTGATCTCGGCCACCAATGACTGTTTTGAGCGACATTCATCAGTGTTGTGCCAGGGGATTTTGTGGAAATCGCACCATTTTTCAGTGTCCTTCTTTGTCTTCCCGTGACCCTTCTTTTCATGTGGCTTTTCGGGAGACTGTTTGTTAGGGGTGTCTTTGTCATACTTTGGTTGTTGTGGATTTGCAGAAACAAAATCCCGTTTGTTCTGGTGCTTAAATTTCTACTCGATTTTAACAGCATATCGATAGGCAGCACCGAGTGATGAGATGTCTAGAAAATCCATTTCAGTTTGGATGTATCTGTGTAGAGCCCCACGGTATTTCAGAACCAAATGTCATTCAGAGTCTTTGATACCCAGCTTGGTGCGCAAGGTATGGAAGATATTGGTGAACTCCGGAACTGATTGGCCCTTCTCTTTTCGTAGTGTGGTCCATCTCATGTACTGGTCCTCATAGTTGCCAACAGGGTAATACTATTCTTTTACCGCATCCACAAAAAAATCCCAAGTGGGATCGGCCCCATATATTCCAGACTCCTCTGTGGAAATTTTCTCCCAATAAGTTTCCCACCAATGTTTGACATGGGGGAGAGCCTTAAGGAGTGCGAAGGTGATCTTTTCCTTGTCTGAAAAATTATGAACAGAGAAATAACCTTCTATCAGATTTAACCATTTATCTAGGGCATCTGCATCTATTTGACCTTCAAATACAAGAATATCAAAATTAACCTGTACCTTGAAAGGCGAGGTGCCTCCAAAGTGGCTGCTTGATGAAGATGTGCCTGATGCTATCGGTAGGCGTTGAAGGATGTGGGAAAAATTCTCCATCATTTCGTCCCTCTATCGCGTGAGAGCTTGCTCAAGCAACAGACTAATAGGATCGTCTGCTCCATCGTTTTTCTTTTCTTCTGCCATTGAGGGTTTTTTGGGTGTGTGAGAGCGATTGTCCTCAAGAGAGACAAGATCGAGACCCAAATTGCTATACTCGGACCTCATCGGGGACATGCACTGAAAAACGATCAAGAGCATCCTGCTCTGATACCACTGATCCAGATTATTTTCGGCACGAAATGAGAGCGGAGATACAATAAAGAAATGCACAAAGATATTGCAGATATTCAATAATATAACAAAAATGTATCAGAGATGCAACCATAAACACAGATATACAGTAATACATGATTTCTATTAATCAGAGAAATGTACAGAGACTGTAAAAATACAGAGTGAAAGACTCGCTAGAATGGTGGCAGCGTATCTCTGAGAAGAGATGTGACGGCTACTCGCATTCGCAAGAAGATGATTACAATGAGGCTCAGAAGGCCCTTTTACAATAGACGGGAATGCCAAAAGTCCTAGACATCCAAAAAACTAACCCTAGGAGATGAAGCGCCAAAAGTCATGTGGGCCCCGTTTGGGTAAGTGAGTACATCAACTTCTCGGGGTTGTAACTTTTGCATACTATCTCCGTTTTAGGCGTGTGATAACTCGTTGGAAAGGTATTGTTGAGGACATTCATTTTGGGGGCTCAATTATGACTTCAGATATCATTGAGAACCTCTATCTCGAAAAAACCTTCATTTGGAACCTCAAAATGGCCCCGGAAGTTAAAACCTGCTAAATATAGTAAATTGCCAAAATGGCCAGAAAACTGTTTTGAGCCATTTGGAAAAGGTGGGTGGCCACCGATATCCACCTGGATCAAATATCTAGTTCAGACATTGTCTCCCTTGACACAGTAAGGTATATCCATTGGAGTGAGTCTACTCTAAGACCATTCATCATTTTCTAATTGCAGTTCTGTAGATTGCTATAGTCGGATCTAGGATTCTTTTCCTTGTTGGGGCATCAATTCATTTTAGCCGGTGTTGGATATTTTTCTCTGGTGGGTTATATATTGTTGAAGTGAATCTTGACGGTCTCTGGATTGTTAGAATCTGAGAGTTATTGTATTAGTTGATGCAGTTCCTTAATCGATGCGTGTGTCAACCAAACTTATGTTCTAACCTTGATCTTGATTTTAAATAATTTGTTTACCTGGTGTTTCATTGGTACCCTTATCAGTCCCTGCCGAAGGCCAGGACTCTAGCATTCGCTTTAGCATTGACCTTCAGTTAGTTTGTCTTTGACTAAATGTATTTTGTATGCTTTTCAAGTTCTACATAGGAGAAAGAAAATAATCATTTTTTTAATATTTTATTTTCTTTTATTTAAAAGCCTATTGGATAATAATTTGCACCTCTTATTACAGAGTTTCTTTTACACCTTTGCAGAGTTTCTTTTACACCTTTACATATATGTTTATGATACCTCTTATTGCAGAGTTTCTTTTACACCTTTACATATATTTTTATGATATGTATGTATCATAAGTTTGACGTTCACATATAATAAGTTTGGAGGCAACATACCTTAAGTTTTATGTGTGTTTAATATGCATGTTAAATTTGATTTTCATTAGCAGTGTTAAATTTTCATTCACACTGTTTTTGAGATTTATAAATAGACGTTGACAAAATAAATAGATTCTAACATAATGCATTATGAAAATATTTTACAACCAAACTTACATTAACGTTTTTGCATTTTTGCATATCTTATGTCCATTGGGTTGCTAAACAATTACGAAAGGTCTAGAAAGGGTAAGTCCGTAAGTCACAAACACAACCGAAAGGGTAAGTCGAAAGGGTAGGTGTCTTTGTATGTGGTGAATTTTGGCACTGTTGGCCACCTACCGCCATCATCAATGCTCCTTATAGCAATGCAATGCAGTTGACTTCCAGGACCATCATATGAACAACTTCTAGGACCATGATATGAATAATAAAGTACTATCACAGCTTTACCATCACTCCTTCATCGTTTACTTCGTTGTCACTACATCACTCCTTCACTAGCATCACTCCTTCACCAATTAAGCATGAACAGACTAGAAAGCCAAGTTAGACACCATTTACTTCATTGTCGTTTCATCACTCCTTCACCGGTTAAGCATGAATAGACCAGAAAGCCAAGTTAGAAATCTGTGCAATTTCAAATTAATTATTTTATTGTTCACAATTTTATTATTTCGTTTATGATATTTACATATGCCATTTAAAACTAGTTTGAGTTCATTTGAATACATACCTTCGAACCAAACCTGTAACATTACAAAAATAACAAAAGGAATAATAACAAAATGGAATTATTCATGGAGATAGGAGAAAGATCAGGTAGACATGTAACAATATAGAAATATCAAAATGGCATTATTCATGGAAATAGGAGAAAGATCAGGTAGACATGCACCTCTGCATTATAAGCTGCTTGGTAGCAATATATCAGTCCTTTGCATGTTGTCTCTCTACCTGCAAGTAAATTCACACATATAAATTACATATAAACTGTAATTCCCAGCTCATAGCTAAAAGAGACCCGAAAAAAAAATCAAAAGTCGAGAGGACAATATACATTGTTTGAATCATAAAAGTTAAATGGGAAAAATCATGCATCATATACAGTTTTAAAGAAAAACATTCACACCTAGTATCAGGACGTGATCATTGTAGTCATGTGCTTGCTGCTTTTTCACATGCTTGTAGTCACTGTTTTTGCCACCACTTCAATTGTCTTTTAAGGAAACAATGCCAAAATTTCCTACAAAGCAAACCATTGAAGAACTTTTTCTCTTGTTTTTATCCTTTTTCATGTACTTTGAGTTCAATGGAAAGCTCATGAAACCAATTTGTATATCAGAAACATTGCCAATAGAGGTCTATTTTCTTTATATAACCTGGAACAGTAAAATTTATTTTTGAAGTACTTAACTCTTGCTAAGTAAAACCCTTCTGCTATTCAAGACTATCTCAATTTTTTGCAAAATCATTAATTATAGTAAAATAAATAACAAATAGGAAACCCTCTTGGTCCTACTCACCATTAGAATTGAATCCGGATCCAAGTGTGGAAGATGCAACTCTAATTATTGGTTGTCTTACACATAGGATTTCTTGCACAACCTGCAACCAGATAATAGATATCATATAGTGTATATGGGTTGCTAAATCAAAATTTGGTTCCGCATTTGATTAATAACCTCCTGAATAATACTTACTCTCTTGGTTTCTTGTTAATATACAACTTCATCAGGTACTATAGCTTCAAAAATGAGGATTTGTTTTTTTCTTAAAAATGCATCATGTGTTACGTGAAAAATCAATTAGAAAGTATATCAATAGTAACATATCTAGTGGCCCACAGAGTGGTTACACCATCCCCACTTGTATATATGAGAAAGAATGGCTAGCATATCCGCCTTGGCTCCCACTAGGAGGGAATAACCATTCTAGCAGTGATCTGAATAGCCAAATCTGCTCTAAAGGGAGAAACTTGCCAGGTTGAAAGATATACTAGCATTATAAAAGTGACATGACGACCACATCTCCATATGCTCAGGAGATGTGGTCGTCACTAAAAGCGCCCATAGTGTCAGCAATAGGAACCAGTCTCAGGGACTTGTCCACATATATTGCTGGTTTGAAATCTTTGTCCTTCATTTTTTGATTAAGAAGTAACCTGTGTGCAGATAAAAAAGACATTTAAACTAAATGAATAAGATTACTAAATGCATATATAACAATTTACCATTTCAAAGAAACATAACCCACTGGCCAAATTTCTTTCTTAAGAGTAAAATGGTAAGTGGTGGTCAATACTTGGATACTAAGATTGATCTATAATGCTAAGAGAATGATCTCCCATCTAACTGTAAGGCAAGTCATCAAGATGTCTATGCCTCTACATCAACCAAATCATTTGATGAACTTGTCCATCAAGTATCCCCTGACTAATGGACAACTTTTCATCAGTTCTTGGAATTTTTTTGATGGTGCAGAGTTGACCAAGCAACCTTTCATGAACTAGTTGAGGACTTATAACTGAAAGAAAAGTGTAAAAGTTACTCAGGCCCATACTAGCATGAGCAAGACCTGACTGCATGCATCTAGAGGAATTACAAACTGGCAAGACAGATAAGAAAGGAAAACCTAGTGTGTATAATCAAATTAATATTCAAGCAATCAAAAACACGATTCAAGCAAGAAATAATCATTGGAATGAGTCATTATGCTCAGGAGATGTGGTCGTCACTTGAAAGCACCCAAGAGATGTGGTCGTCACTGAAAGAAGCATAGCGAAGTGACGCATATATAGATAAGATCCATCGTAAGGACTAGTACATAGACCGTTGCAACAGGAAAAGCTACCACATATAGTGAAGACTTATACCGCAGAGCAGGAGCTGAATAAAGAAATTGATCCAATCCATGAGGGATTTCTTCATACCTTCAAAGATTGGATTTCTGGCAAGCAATAAGCACTGGAAGAATATCAGCGACAGGAAAAGCTACCACAGACAATGAAGACTTATACGACAGAGCAAGAGTTGAATAAAGAAATTGATCCAATCCAGGAGGGATTTCTTCATACCTTCAAAGATAGGATTTCTGGCAAGCAATAAGCACTGGAAGAATACGTTCAGAGCCCTATTCCAGGAGCAAGATGTAAGGAGAAAATTTGTCTTTGTCTAGTTCTGAGTCACCTTGTACACATTGCCTGTCGTTAGTTAATCGTTACATGGAGCACAACATGGTATACAGGTGGAAGCCTGCCTATGTCGCCAGTTAATCGTTACGTGGAGTGCAACATGGTATACAGGTGGAAGCCTGCCTATGTCGCCAGTTAATCGTTACGCGGAGCACAACATGGTATACAGGTGGAAGCCAACAAATTTGGGTCCGGTTGACATGTATTTGAAGTAATCAACGTTAATTCAGATGTAACTAATTTGTGTCTAAGTAAATTAATGGTGTCAGGACAGATTTAGGTTTAGTTTATATAATTAACGCCACTTTTCATCTAATTTGTAATTAATTAACTAACCACGGTTGTGCATGTATTACTCGTGTCCTAACGATCACCACTTATCTTATGCATGTAACATTGCCTTCCCTTCCTTCACACTTGATCAAACCCATAATCTAGAGCATACATATTAGTAGCAACCACAACAACAACTACCCCTCCATAGTAGGAATTAGTAGTAGCCGCCTAGGTACGAACATCATTAGCATCATTAGGAGAAGTAGCAGGAAGGAAAGGCAACAAATCCAAGGAGGAGTTGTAGGTGCATCCTAAGATAGTGGATCGGTAGGTTGCACTAGAATAGATGGAGGCAACTTAGATAAGGGATTTACCAATCGTGGTTTCTTCGATGGATTTGTTGCTTGCAGATTCACAAGCAACCCACTGGTTGATAAATAGCTAAGTGCGAGCAGGAAGAAACCAGAGGAAAGTCAAGCAGCCAGGAGGAAGGTGGGTCTTCTTGCAGGCCTGCTCCGCAATATAATCCTGTCTTGGGGTTTACTTCTGATCGGAGCTACTACTTCTTTTGATGGGTATGGCGTACTTTGGTTTGTTGTCAGCCATACCATCTGTTCTTTGCCTTATTGGGTGGTAATGCTCTCATTCTCATGTGGGTCTGTCATTTAATTCATACGTGGCGTATTTATGTTTTTTTAGTTTACACTATCTCCTAATCCATGTTCAACTGCCCATTATGGTTTTGGTAATCTTTGCTAAGCAACAATTGCCATCTCTTGTTGTTTCTTTCTCTCCCTCCCTAACCCTAAATTTAGTCTTTCTAACGACTCCTTTATTGATGTTGGTGATAGACCAATTGCATTTTTCCAAGAGAATGAAGGTTTTGTGTTCCGCCTAGCTCGATTTTGCAAAAACCATGTTGAGGTTATTAGTGCCRGTGAATGCAGAGACCTATGCTTATGCCTCCGTCGGTGTATTCTATGTACGATTAGTAAATATGATCGTGGGCATTCGTCCGACCGACTAGAAACACACTGAAATGTCTAATAATGATACAAGATTGGGACGCAAGATGAAGAATGGGTGATATGGTGGGCAGAGGAATGCACTCTACATAAAACATTATCGTCAGTCGTCATATGATGAAATAGCGAAACGTCGTTCACTTGCCTGAACGATATTCACCAACTATAAATTGTCTTAGAATATAGTTGTCCAAGTTTTAGCATTTTGATTGTTTATCAGAAATTCCATACATTTAAGAGCTAGACAATAAACATTACTGTAAAATACAAGTGGCTCATTTTTAACATTCCAAGTTTAAAGAAAAATAATTTGATTTCCATTAAATTTGGTTACTAAAATCTTGGAACAATAACTAAAAAGAACAATCTTAAGCACATAGTTTGGAACAAAATTAATTATGCTTATAGGGCATTACATATTTTGGGAGATTGTGTTAAAATCTCTACATTAGCAATTCTCATATGAAACCCCCTTTAGAGGGGATGTATTGTGTTAGGTGAATTCATATTGGTATTGATATTAAGATGATATTTAAGCATTGCATCACTGAAAATGCGTCTTTTTGACAAGGGACTTAAAATTTCAAGAGTTTATTGAGGCTTGCAAAAAAGTTTCATAGTAGCACAATGTGATAAAAAAGGTTGGATATATTACTTTTTAGATTTGAATTGATTCTCCATTTTCTGTTATTACCTTCCCTGGGGCCAGCAAAATTCAAATATGATAGAGGGCATGGCCATCACTATTGATTGAATGAAAAACTAGCCTGCTTGTAAGAGATAGTTTTTTGTTCTGCCGTGTATGCAGTTTCTTTTTTCTTTTGTTAGCAATTAACTGCCAATTGTTGCACCATGAGCTGAGACTGACAGAGAATCCTAGATTATACAGCAGGGAAGCTGCCTCTTTGAAACCACAGGATTTCCGCCATCATTTTCCGAATTTTAGATATTGGCCTTACAATTCTTTTTTCTTTTGTTAGCAATTAACTGCCAATTGTTGCACCATGAGCTGAGACTCTGACACAGAATCCTAGATTATACAGCAGGGAAGCTGCCTCTTTGAAACCCCAGGATTTCCGCCATCTTTTCTGAATTTTGGATATTGGCCTTACAAAGAACAAGGCACTGGCTTTGCTGATATTTATCTCCTCCATTACTAGAGTGTCATTTACAAACCGACAGTCGGTGACTGAGGGAATATTTGAGGCCACTTCGACACCTTTGATCTCATACGGATCGAAACCCATAAAGCCATTCCAGCAGGGGTTGGGCATAAATAGAAACAGCCAATAAGATCGTTCCCCAGCAAGACCTACGATAAGCTTTTGAGAATTCTAAACATTTATCCTAAACCTTTCTAGGGAATTTTAGTATAAAATTATTGTAGTCTTATCCGACTAAATGTAGTCTTATCCGAGGACCTGAAGCGCCTTTTATAAGAAGCACCTTATCTCTTCTTCCGGCAGAATACTCCAGGCTGGTCGAGTTTTTCCTTCCGGTGGGCAGAATACTAATCATCTAGCTCCCCCTCAATTGCACTTTATTACATGCTTTCTCATCTTGACTGAGTGTATTTGCTATTGTCTTTTTGGACCAAAATCAGACTGTCTATGATCTGTCTACCTGCCAGAAACCCTGCCCGTTCCTTGGATATAAGGAACACCATCTTCAGCTTGGAAGCTTTGGATGGCTTCCATTATTGAGGGCATATGCATGCATCAACTATATAGTATAAATAGAATAGGATATGATCAAATTATCCCTAATCTTCAATTTATTGAAGATAAGGCTCTTCTAAGTTTCAATAAAGTCTCAATTTTATTTATAGCAGTCTTTCCTAATTTTCAGTTTATCTGTTAGACAGGTTGCATGTGAAGGAGCATGCAGTGTGCATGCATTAAGTTTTTAGTTTAAGTTTACATGCATCTGCTAGGAAAGGCACATGCAGCCTTACTCAGTTTAGTAAAGCGCACGCAACCTATTAGGTAAGGTGCAGATCCCAAGATCCAAGTGTTAGATATATTTAAATAAACTCCAAAAATACCCTTCTCAGTTTTATAAGAGAAAGGTTGGGGTACAGATCTCTTATTCAGTTTTCAGTTCAGCGGTATACAGTTCATTGTCTTCCTGTAGCATATTTTCATGTTCAGAAGTAATGAAATGCAGTAGCAGGTTTTGACAGTAAAGATATTGTGTTTCCATTATATATTTTCTACAGTGTCCTTATATATTCTAGCATTAATTACAGAGTACAGTTTTGAGTGGCTTTAAGTTTTATGATTTTTAGTTTCCTGTAGGAAAAAAATCTAACAATTCCCATCCAGCGAATGAAAACAATGAATCAATACTGATATCTGTGGAAAAACAAATCTAATATTCTCCTTGAGATAATTTCTTCATTAAGAAATAAAAAACTTGGAAGATAACAATTTTGATTGGGTGGGAAGTTAATTCCGAGTGGATGCCCTGATTTTTTAATTGTATTCTTTGCACCCAAGGCTTAATATTGGAGTAAGAATGAAGAACAAAACAGAAAAATTTGCTTCTTCCAAGCAATTTCTTTCCATTTATAATATAAAATGTTCAGAGGTTATACTTGAATACCTGCCCTATAGAATGATTGTAGCTGCAAGATATCTTCTTTCTTGAGCAGATATCTGTTAGGACCTTTTATTTACATCATCAAGGTTATCCAGTATAAAGATGGGGAGGTTACCCTACCGCACAAGTTATCCCATCTCATGAGGTTATCTCAACTCTTCTAACTAGAGTCAGAAGATCTAATTCAGTAACAGTTTCTTTCTTCCACATTCAGTTTTAAAAACATACGTGGGCTCTCACTCTTTCAGGACCTTACCATTACAAGGGTTGGCAAGATGAGGGTTCAACCTAGTAAAGCTGGGGACCTTATTGCTTCCGTAAACAACCAGATGAGTGTAGCTATAATTAAATGGAGTGCAGATGATGTCTGCATAATTCATATTCCAGCGATGAAATATTACATATCTAATAGCTCTATAAATTCAATGCCATTTACCAATCCATTAACCAACAACCAACAAGATAAACATATTGAGAAACTCATAAGCATTAACATCAGGACCTTACCGTTACAGAGGTTCGGCAAGATGAGGGTCCAACCCAGGAAAGATGGGGACCTTATCTGCTTCCATAAACAACCAGATGAGTGTAGCCTTAGTCAAATGGAATGCGGGTGATGTCTGTAAAATTCATGTTCTAGCAATGAAATATTACATATTTAATAACTATTCAAATTCGATGCCATTTACCAATCCATCGACCACCAGCCAAATAATATCAACAGATTGAGAAAAACATAGGCATTAACATCATCCACATTCATTCATAACCTTGTTCCAAATGCTTAAACAATACAACTATTAGTTGTTTGCTTATCATCATAGGTCAGCTATACATGAGCTTCTAGTATGAAAAATTACCAGTGACCTGTACTAATCTAGATTGCCTCAATGTAACCTACTCTCATAGCAAGTAGAAAACAAAATGCGTGCACACATATTGCTCAAAAGATTCATGCTTGACGACTTTGCAACCACATAAGTTGTTGCCTAAGAGACATGCAACTACACGTAACTTAAGAATAGGGAGTGGACTTTTCTTTGACATAAGGATTTCATTCTATAGCGTACAGACATTAAGATAGATTTTTCCATGAAAATATCATCTCATACTACAGAGATTGAGGTTCAACCTAGCAAAGCTTGCTGCATCCAAGAAAGCTTTATTTGCCTTTTGTTTGAAGCCAAGTTTCTAGAAGACAATTCATTAGAAGCAACATTCTCCATCATAGCCCTCAGAGCTTCCCACACACAATTGGCAGAAGGGTTTTCTTGGTCCAGAGACTTCCTTCTTGGATTCCTCAGCCTCATCTAGTAATTCAGATTTCATGGCATCCCACATCTTGTAATAGAAATCACTGGGAAATAGGGCTAGGGGCTTTGCCCTTCTTCATCAAGGATTTGAACATGCTCTTTGATTTCCTGGATTCATCAGACTCATCTAGTAATTCATATTTGATGGCATCCCACATCATCTGATAGAAATCACTGGAAAATAGGGCTAGGGGCTTTGCCCTTCTTCATAAAGGAAACTACTTGGTGTAGTTATTTAGTATTGGGGTCAGTTAGCTCTTGTTTTTATTTTCTGATATTATTTTGCGATGCATTCTAGGAAGGTTTCTGCAGTATTCTAATTTATGTCCTCCTTATATGTTACTCAATTCTTGAAATAAACTTCTGCCTACATACATAGATTTTGGTGACTTTCATTGTTCCTATTATCTTCTGTGATTATTTTTGAAATCTTGTACTAAGACTTTCTGATCTGGTATGCTCCACGAGAGAAGTTAGAATCCCTGCCCCTCTTTGAGCCATTAAATACCATATCTTTGATTTCAGAATAATTTCTCATTTTTGTATGCTAGGTCCAAATTGGATTAGAGCTGATTTACTCTTTCAATTAAATCCTCTGACATCCTCGAATTATCCAATTCTTTTTGCAGTGTTTCCTTTTTTTGGAATATATTGCCAAAAAAACTTCCTTATTCCATTAGTTCAGCTTGATTTTAACATTTTGCAACTTCTTCTTCAGGGTAAACATTTTGGATTCCCAGTGGATGTAATCTCCTCCCATAAACCTTTACCAGTTGTAGCACCACTTTTCACTCACTACTGTGTAGGTGTTACTACACGGAATAACAACATTCTCACTCACAATTAATCACATGCATTCAAAACAAGTTAAACACATTCAACACAGAGTAATCATACGATTTACTGCCATAATCAACAATCAATACTATTTAACATCAATTCATATACACAGCAGAATACATGATGATTATAATACACAAAGATACAGAAACATAATTAAAGCATCATCTGGTACTTATCTTTGAACAGTGGTAGATTCCACCAACCAAGTGCAGGCCTTCCACGAACCTCCCAGCCTTAGACCGCACTGCTCATCAGCTTAACAGTGGGTCACCCCCGAGCTGGGACTAAGCTCCACCCCAAGACAAGGAATCCTAGGCTAGGCTGAGGTTACAGGGAAACATCACACAGCCACAAGGATGGGATTCTCTCCCAGGAACCTCTCACGTTCACTGCCCACAGACCCTCATTCCCCACATGCCTATTCCACCCCAGGAGTATACACCTTCTCTGTCACCTGGATAGTCCTTCGGCTGCTAACCTCCCTTGCCTTGGGTTACAGCAAAAGGACGGACTGGAAGTCTCCGAGCTCTGCGACAACGACAAGGTTCCTTCCAGGAGTTCTCTCCTTCCTCTGTACACTCTCTCTCTTGGAGAGAGTGTTGCTCCACTGGCCAACAAGCCACACGCAGTCCAGCACTACGTGGCCATAACAATCAACAGGGAAAATGGACGCGGCTTTCCTACAGGCTCAACAATGGAAGAATGGCTCACAGTCACGAATTTGGGATAGAGACCCCACGCACAGGCTCAATCTCAGATAGAGGATACACACGAACTCTCCAGACGAACACAGGTTTTTCAGTCCAGAATATGTACGAGGTTTTTCTGCAGAGGTTGGATCCGTCGTACCGCTCAGAGGCTGTATGCACTCAGGCCATCGGGTGGTATGGAGGAGAACCCCCATCACGTCTCATTTTCGCCATTTTATTTGCATGGGTCGGGGCTGACACTTGTCGCCCTGGAAACTGCATGTGTTTACCCAGCACGCATCACCTTCCTCATGGTTAGGAACTTAGGATAAAACATGAAATGCTCATGCCTTTTTGGAATAGTATTAAAATATTATTCCCAAGGCTGAAGCCCCCTAGGTTTAACACTTAGCCCCTTTTCCCACCTTCCAGCCCCTAATCCATTGCCTTCTCTGTGGAAGCTCAGTCCCCCTTCACTCATTCATCGTGGTCGGTCTGCACCTGGCGGTGTTTACAAATTTTTATTAATTTGTTTTGTGTGATTACATATACAACAACAGGCTCCTGGCCTTCAACACTTAGGCTCCCTGGCCTAACAAACAAATAAGCCACCAGCTTATAAAAACTTGGCTCACCAGCCTATAAAACATAATTACAATTTCTTTCAGAACATGATTTACAATAGGGCTCGGCCTTGGGGACACTACACCAGGCATTCCAATTTGGATGTTCATATCACATGAGATCAAATTTGAAAGGGGTTTGTCAGGGCTTTGGTTTTCCCCTTCGACAATGTCCATGTTGATTACTCAGTGATTCAAGTGGAGCAATTACCAAATAGACTGGTGCAAAGATGCAGAACCATTCATATAGCTAGTTGGATATTCTTATCGATTACCGACACCTCATACAGATACGGATCAGAGTCCACCTCCTTTGCGAAAATGGTATCTGGATTGAAGGTTGTTGATGGTTCCTCTTACAAAGAATACAAGTTGTATTGGATGAAACAATATTCAATTTTTTAATGGAAATAGTCATAGTCAATTCTCTAATGGAAATAGTCGATGTGACAAACATACAGTAAAATCACAACAATACTTTATTTTCCACAGATTATTTCACTTTATATTAATTAAAATATAAACTGTTCCGATGCATAGAACCATCACCATCATGTCCAAAAGGTACATCTATTGGATATCAAATATCCAATCTATCTCCCCAACCCTCAAAATATATGAATTGGCTACTAAAATCCCTCCCATTAACTCCAAAAAGAGATTGTTCCTTAACAACAAACATTACATAGCTAAAAGATATTAGAATATATTCCCACACCCCACAGCGAAACAAAAGCCATCCAGAGCCTAGAAAAGATCTATTGACAAAGGAGGACCCTCATGTTCCTCAACACACTGAAAATAGATAATTTTCCCAGGTTGCTTGTGAAGAGCTTGCTTTGAAAGGTTGTCTGCTTCTGAGTTGTCTTCCCTGTAGACATGATCAAAAGAGATATGCTGAAAAAGATTTATAAGATCAACCAATCTGTCCTTCCAACATTCCAAGGATTTCACCTAAAGGTGGCCTTTATCATGTAGCCAATCAATAACAATCATCGAATCTCCCTTCACATGGATATCGGTAATAAAGAGCCTAGAAGCAAGAGTCAGAAGGGCCCAATCACCCAACAATTCTGCCCGAGTATTAGATCCTAGGCCACAGTTTAAAATCCACTTGAAGATACGATTGTCCATTGTCCTGATAATACCTCATGCCCCATTGTTGGATCCAGAGGCTTCAACTGCCCCATCAAACCAACCAACAATGCCATCCACCTCATCCCTCATAACCAGAGCAATCACCTGAGTAGCATAAGAATCCACCGCTATGGACACCTGGATAGCTACTCTATGAGCCGATGGTTTCCTGTATTCAAATATAGCAAAGTTACGATCCTTCTAAATATACCAACAAACAAAAATAGGTAAGGTGGATTGCTAAGCCCTTCTTGAAAACCAATTTTTAAAACAATCTGTGATAGAAGATCCAACCCAAGACCCCGGTGAGTTCCTAAGTGAATGTAAAGTTGTCCACACTATGCGCACAAAAGAACATTCCACAAACAGGTGAAAAGCCGATTCCTGACTCTGATTACATAGGACGCACCAGCCCGGACCATTGAAACCACAACGCTGGAGGTTCTCCCACATGAGAATTTTATTCTCCACCATCAACCAAATGAAAAGTTTTAGTTTTAGTGGATAGTTCCAAGTCCAAAGATTCCTCCGCCACCCCTTGACAACCATGCTCTTTTTTCTTCTTTTAGTCGTCTCATATATATTTTTTACTGTGATAAAACCAGATGCGTTACCTCCCGACCATCTAATTTCATCTGGCCTCCTGGATAGAAGAATCTCGTTTTGTATGAGTTCATTTCGAAAACTCGTCCACTCAATTGCTAGTCGACCTTCTAACTCCAAATCATCATCGATATGCCACTTAGTACCTGCTATGCCCACACACCGATCACGACTAGACTGAAAGAGGTAATACACTCCTTTCTTATTTAAAACATGGATTAATTCATCTAATAGGATGGCTTTCACACCCATACCCAAAATGTAGTCCCTGCCAACCAAGATGGCATCCCCCGAACCTGGATACCATGCAATCCAATGCAACAGGATATGCACCGATTTGAGTAAATACTTCCAAACTTGAGAGCCCCTTGTTGTAGGAACAATGACCATCCTAAGCCACCCCGCAACCAAAAATGATCTGAGATACTTGTCTAATATCACACAATGCCACAAACCTTCTTTCATTAACACTCTCCATAAAGTGTTGGCTGCCATGGCCTTGCTGAAACTATAAATATTCCTCAAGCCCCACCCACCATACAGTTTAAGCCGAGCTAAAAGCTACCAGTTGCAGAGATGGATACTTCTTTTTTTCCTAAAGCCAGAGCACAGGAAATTAAACATCAACTGATGTAAATTATTCAAAATCGAAGAAGGTAAGTTTGACAAGGCTAGCCAATAGACTGGTTGGCTTTCCAACATAGATTTAACTAGTACAAGGCGACCTCCTAGAGACAACCACTGATTGCACCAATGGGTAATACGCTTTTCAAATTTCTCTATGAGCCAATTCCAATCTTCAGAAATATACCTATCCATCTTTAGAAAGTAACCAAGATACTTAAAACCAGATGCAAGTTCAAGAAAATTAAAGTGGAAGGAAGACTTATAGATATCCAGCAGAGATGGTTGAATGCCATAATGAAGGAAGGATTTTTTCTGTACATTAATCACCAAACCAGATGCCCCACGGAAAATATCCAATATTCTTTTAATCTCCAACCATTCTGATAAAGAGGCTTTTGTCATGATAAGAATATCATCGACAAAAAGAAGATGGAGGACTTTTATGTACCTTGATACTTTGATACCTGTAATATTACCTTCTACTTGACTATATTTTAATGCTAGACTCAAACCTTCCGTAACAAGAATGAAGAGCAGGGGAGACAAAGGGCACCCTTGTCATAGCCCTCTACCACTGTTGAAAAAACTAGTAGGTTCACTATTAATTAAAATTGCATAAGTTGCAGAACTTACACAACCCATGATCCATCTTATCGTCGGTAACCCAAATCCACATTGCATAAGAACCAGCCGAAGATAATCCCAGCTAACACAATAGTAGGCCTTCTTTAAATCTATCTTCAGAATTAAAGCTTGTAGTTTTTTCTCCCGGATACTATGTAGACATTCCTGAGCCATCCCGATGGCATCTATAATTTGTCTCCCCTTCAAAAATTTGAATGTTCCTTTGATAATGCACGTGACAGTATAGGCCTTATCCTCTTTGCAATGATTTTTGATATAATTTTGTAGCATAAATTACAAAGTGTTATCGGGCAGAAGTCCCCAAAGGTAGCTGGACCATTGACATTAGGAATTAAGGCGATGAAAGTTGAGTTCAAGGATCTCTTCACTTCTCCCGACAGACGGGACTCCTCCACAACCTCCAACAAATCTTTAGCTACCAAATCAAAATATTTGAGAAAAAAATCTACCGTCCAGCCATCAGGACCGGGACTCTTGTCCTTTGTGAATCCTTATAGAACTTCTTTGATTTCCTCTGAAATACAAGGGCTCTCAAGAGTATTGACCTCCTCCTCTGTAACGATCCTTGGATATAGACTAACAATAGCAATCTGGCCTTCACAGCTATGATGTTCAGATTATTTTTAAAAGTTGCTAAAATTCTTGACTGCTTCGATCTTTATATCCTCCTGCCCCCTATGTACCCGATCCATCTCAGCAGTAACCTCCCACAGATGTTTTTTATTTCTCCTGAAACTGGCATAGTGGTGAAAGTAAGTCGCATTTTTGTCACCGCACTTGATCCACGTAGCCCTTCTCTTTTGGCGCTAGCGCTCCTCATTCGCTGACAACAATTTATTCCTTTCTATTTCCATAACTTTAATGCGAGAAGCCAGATCAAAAGTATTGTCCTGTTCACTATTGAGAATAGACAATTCCACTATTTCCTCTTCAAAAGAAAGAAGTGACACTGCTCATCGGCTTTTCTTTTTTTTATCCATTCCTTGACACGATGCTTAAGAGACTTTAACTTCATTATCAATCTATGTTGTGCTCCTGCTAACACAAAAAGTTCATTATTATTCCAAACTTCCCATACTAGTAAGCCAAACGATACATCTTTCCTCAGAGCCAGATTGAATTTGAATGGGTGAGCAACCGACTTTTAACCATAATCCAGTTGAAACAAGATTGGAGCGTGGTCATAAATATATGGGTATTCTACTGAGGAACGAAATCTAAATGAATCAACTAGAAGAGAATCAGATACATACACCCTATCCAGTCTTTTATGAATGCTCTTTGCACCACTATGACCATTTCGCCAGGTAGGCATGACTTCCGAAGGCTGTATGTCAACCAAATGATTCTTAGAAATTAGATTTTTGAAAAAGTATGCCAAGGAATCTGGCAAAGCCATCACCCCCCATACCTCCATCGGGCCCAAGGAAAAATTCAGATCCCCTGCTAAGATCAAATCAGACTGTGCTAACAACCCAGTTGCATCCACCCGCTCCCAAAACTTCCTACGCTTTGCACACATGCCATAAACATTTAAAAAAGAAAAATTCCTTTTAGTCGGGATGAAGGAACTTGTCAATAAAATCCCACCAGCACAAAGATAAGGTTTTAGGTCAAACAAAATCGGATCCCAGGCAACTAAGAGTCCTCCCGACTTCCCAACAAAACTGACAACACTATTAATCTAAGACGAACACAGGGAGTTCATAAAAATCCTTGCCTTATCTTCTGCAACTAAAGTCTCCTGAAGGAAAATAATACTCGTCTTAGTTAGTATTGAGAATCAATCTCTGCATGGAAGGAAACTTAAGGGGGCCTCCCACCCCTCTAATGTTTAGGGAGAGGAGGATCATGACTTAGGCCTAGCTAGGGATTTCATGCCTCTAAGCACCCCCGAATCCAATGAAGTACCAGGTTGTTGTTCCACAACCAAAGGTAAGGTGCCCTACTTCTTTCTAGCACTACGCGTTTTGATCGAGGATATTTCTTGCCCCAATCCCCTCGACCACCCCAAAGAGTTACACTGACCTCCATCCCCCAATGGTCGGTCGGGATCCCTATCTTCCATAGAGACACTTGCTTGTGCTTCTAAACCCCAATAGGAGATTAAGGGTGTAGAATGTAGTGTTGCCTTATCGACCGTAACCTGAGACATAGAAGTTTTAACAGTGGGAAAAATGGACACAGGTTGTGGGGCCAAAGAGTCGAGTGTGGATATGGCAGCAAGGTTGGGTGTGGACAAATCACCAGGAAGGTCTGGAAGGTTTTCCGAAAGCGAGGGATTAGTAGGAAAATCTTTCCCTTCCAAACTGTCCTTGCAAGTTTGTTCCCCGGAAAAAATATCGTCCCCAGAATCCATAGAAGGGCGGGCATCCGAAAAAGAGTTAACCAAGAAGTCTCGTTCCCACAAAGAAAGTTTCATAAAAAAATTAGGACAGTAAGTTTGTAACTTACCTAGAAAGGAGTTTGTGTTCAGGTTCAGATCAACGTCCAGGCTACCAGACTCCCCATCACCCTGCGCATCTTGTGTATCCACAGGCATATAGCAATTTAGTGATTATGTATCTGAGAGGTAGTCAAAAGAAGTAGATCCAACCCCAAGAGTACATTCTTTACGCAGGTGTCCCATCCTTCTATAGTTTAGGCACTGGAAGGGTAGTCCTTGGTAGTCCAACTTTTGTAGAGCAACATGTCCATGCCACTCAATCTCAATGTTGTCCATAAGTCCTGCATGAAGGTCCATTTCTACTAGAATATGGGCCATGCGCTTGTCTTCCGACTGTAAACCCACTTCATCTAGCTTCAGGAATCTCCCTAAGAGATTTCCTATTGTCGACAAGGCATTTTTATTCCAGAGGTTGAGTGGGAGCCCTGGTAAGAGTACCCAAACATGTCTGTAGCTAAAGTATTCCTTAAAAGGATCAAACCCCGTCCTCCAACGCTTCATCATTAGGCTACCCCCTCTATATTCCCCAAAACCACCTCTAATGAGTTATGCATCCTCAGGGCACTTAAAAATCAAGCCAAATCATCCGCAGGGAAGTAATAAAAATTCTGGAGTATATTTGATTATGGGAACCCACGACTTCTTCATCCATTCCCCAAGAGAAATGGAAGACCTAGTCTTATTAGCAATTCTCCCAACAAGAGCACACATGGATAACCAACAAGTTTCTTCTAACCCGACATCCATACCTATCACCAAGCGTCTGCGCGTTTTCTTTGGTTTCCAAGCGCTGACTGTCCTCTTGTGGATGGACTCTTTAACATGCAGTGCTTCTCTTAGCGAGCCTATCCCTACCTTATCTAAGAACTTAGAGTGGGTTTCCTGTTGTGGGACATTTACAATCTGAGTGTCTCGACGACTGTTCTCATCAATAGTTCCCTTCCCCCACTTCTCTGAACCACCCGAGGCCGACTGTTTCAAACTAGAAAGCTTGCTAACATCACGAACTAACAACAATGGCTTTGAAGGTATTTTGGATGTCGGTATAGTCTCGAGAGGGTTAACAGGTGGACGTAAAATCTTGTTTAATGGTCCACCACCCTTATTTAAGTGACATAACTCATCCATTGTTTTAAAAAGATCCTCCTGATCCCATTCCTCCTCATCAAGGTTGCCCATTAAGTCAATAGCCTTAGGTACCCAATCCCGCGAAGTTCCTCCAGTCCTCTACTCTGCCACGAACACTGCACTAGGTAGGACCCTCAGGTACCTAATCTCGAGGGTCAAAACGATAAAACAAGGTTGTTAAAATACTATAGGATGACATCGAATCAATCTTTACTACCAGCCGCCAGGTGTTCAGCTGAGTAAAAGCCCGATATTATGGTGGATCAAATCACTCGGGTATTCAGTACACCAAACCACCTCTAAACCCCCTAAAATCGCCCACCAAAACCGGAAACAATTAATGAGTAATAAACCCATCGCATTCTGCCAAAAAAAAAAACTCATTTGATTAGAAAATACCCAAACCCTAAAAAACTAAGAACTAAAAATAGAAATCCGCCATTTTTTTCTTCATGAGCTATATCTAAAAAAAAAATAACCTATCACTCTAATTTGAAAAATTTCTAACAATATTACATTTAAGCAATCTAATTGAAAAAAAAAAAAAAAATCAAATCACAACAATACTTGCTTCCTAAAAATAATAAGTAAAAAAGAACACAATACATTGAATTTCAAATGTACATATCCTATGACTATGATAATATGCATTTATGTTATATATGTTTATTTCTCTATCAAATATAAAATACTATGCAATTTAGAAATTGAGATAAAGTATTATTTTTTCTCATACAAGTCAACCCCAGTTCGGCCGGGACTGCCTTGCCATACAATACTTATTCTGAACAAGTTTTTTTAGATATCAATGTACTTACATCTTTGATATTTTAGCAATAAAGTTTAGCTAATCAAAAATAGTTTTCAATAATTTAAATGAGAGATTGCTCATTTAACTCGACAAATGCATGTTGAGTTGTTACCGTTGGGCATAGGACGTGAGAAAAGTTTGTTTGTTTATTTTTTTATTTATTTTTTAATATAGTTATTATCACTATAAATTTCATCATTAAGAATCAAATAATAGAAGATACTCTTCAAAACCTTAATTGAGTGATAGCTTAGTTAGTCGACCATTGCTTCTGTGGTTGTTAGTTGGGTGGAATTCGTGAGAAATGTTCTCATCTCATTTATGTGAATTACTGAAAAAGGAAAATGAAGCGTTAAAATTGGAATTCACAGCCAAATCTTTCATAAGCCAAGACAAACACACACATATATTAAAGGCTGACATATTATATTTTAACGTACCGAACTCGTTAATCTGGCTAAGGTTACTTTTTACTCCAGTTTAAATAAGTGGAACACGTCAGCATTTACTTAGACATATAGATTATTGCCACGAAATGATGATAGACTTTTAAGAATTTATGGATTAGAGTTTTAAGATTGTAACTAATTAAGTTTCAATACTTCCAGTAACTATCAGAATTTTAACTCAATTGTTGATTCAACCAAAATTTGGCAATAAGCTTTGATTAATTGAAATTGCATAATTTACTTAATATACCCACATAATTATTATGTGCTTAAGAAATTAAACTACTTCCAATATTAATTTTACATTCCAAGTATTCCTAGCTTACATTTTATCAAGGAATGATGGTTAATAGGTTAATTAATAAATTATATATACTTGTAACTTCCACAATTAAAAGGAAGTGACATAATCTAAGTTACTTAATGAATCATTGTTAGAGTTATCTTCCTTACACATTCAATGGAATGCTCATGTAAATGATTTGAATGGTAGTGATTAGTGTGATTTTCAATTCAACTTATGTTAATTAAAATGGATCATTGTTAGTATTATTTTCCTTACAAATTTAATGTAATACTCATGTGATTGATATAAATATAATTGAGAAAGTTTACCAGCCATGTTATTAGTAATTAATGACATTGCAATAACTTGTGTAATGTTGGTATAATTCGTCACAGTTTGCACAATTTGATGAAGACCTTTTTGTAATTTTGCGTAAGGTGATGCAACATCACACAATTTTTGCATAAGTTGACGAAATCCTTACTTGTGGAAATAGGTTGTTGGTTTTTTTTAATGTGCTAAGTTGTATAAGTTGAAAGTAACTAATTATTACACAATTTGCAAAGGATTAGTAAATAATCAAATCCTTGAATTATGCTATTGAATTGATCAAGTCGTTAATGGTTATGTGTTACATTTTAGCTATGTTATGTTATCTAAGCATGTATTAGTGGATTTGTTGTTAAGACTAATTGAATCAATTTATTATGCGAGTACTTTTATTTATGCGTTACAGTGTTGTACGTATACTTGATTATATTCACGTAACAAAAAATAACGCCTTAATTGAGGTCAACTTGTTGAGGCATTACATATGGTATCAGAGCGAGATTCAACACAATAGGACCTTGGACCCATTACAACTTTCTTCTTGTAAGAACTAAATGTGTAATTTGTGTACTAACCAAATTGAATTTTATTCTATGATAGGTAAAAATGAATAGAGGAGAAGGGAGATGTAGGGGTAGGATTTCTAGGGCATGAGGTATGCCTCCTCCAACACAACCTGCACTGGTAGATTCATCACCTAGAGAAGAGGAGAATGTTCCAGAAAAGGAACACATTACTTCCAGTGAAGTAAACATCATTCCAAATAATCTATGATGCATTAATGAACATATTAGAAAAGGAAGAAGGAGGTGTATTCACTCCTGGAGTTGAAGGATCACGACATCCTACCAACAATCACATGCATAGAGAGTTGGAAAAGGTGAAATTCCTATAGTTCTGGGGATCTACTAATGGCCAGGTCGTCGAAGCTTGGCTAGAAAACATGGCAATGTGTTTTTCCTTGAGGGATTACACATCCAACCTGTAAGGTTCGCATGGGTGTATTCCAACTGAAAGGAAGTGTCGTATTGTGGTGGAAGACTCTTCTACCACAGCTAGGGATGGACATATCTAATATTTCATGGGTACTTTTTGAGGAGTATTTCTTAGAATGCTACCTATCA
>JASDQU010245334.1:74111-91853 GCA_032191745.1 Picea mariana | reverse complement strand
GCCCTAAGTAGTGAATCCTCGATTGATAAAATGAGCATTTGGACAACTTCCCATACATTTTGTGCTCTCAAAGACACTTTAGTACCAAGCGCAAGTGCTCATCATGCTCCTCCTTCATCCAAGAGTAAATCAAATATCGTCAATGAATACTTGGACGAATTTGTCCAAGTATTCGCGGAACAATAGTTCATCAACTCATAATCACCCCTGGGGTGTTTCTCAGTCAAAACGGTAAAACAATAAACTTGTAATTCCCAAACCTTGTCTTAAAGGTGGTCTTATGGACATCATCCCCCTTGATCCGTAACTTGTGAAACCCTGATCACAAATCAATCTTTGAGAACACCATCGCACCCTTCATTTGATCGAACAGATCATCAATCCTCGGCAACAGATACCGATTCTTGATCGTTGCATTATTCAATTGACGGTAGTCAATGCAAAGCCTCCACGACCCATCCTTCTTTCTTATGAAGATAACAGGCGCACCCCACGGTGACACACTTGGATGTATCAGTCCCCGATCCAGCAATTCCTTCAATTGCATTCTCAACTCCTGTAACTCCGGGGTCAACATCTGATAAGCCGTTCTAGTTATTGGTTCTATCCCCAATTTTATGTCTATGGTAAACTCTAATTCCCTCTCTGGAGGCATCCTGGGTAACTCCTCCAGGAAGACATATGCAAGCTTTCTCACCATAGGAAGGTGTTCTAGACCTTTCGCTACTCCCTTCTCGTTCAACGCAAGGATCGCAAAAATCTTACCTCCCTTGTGCATGATCTTCCGTAACTGCAAGGATGAGATAAACCTCAGGGAAACTCCCTAGTTTCGACTTACAATCACGCGTCTCTATCCCTCATCATCGACCAATATTAACCATTTCATCTTACAGTTGAGTGTCACCTCATGCGATTCCATCAGTCCATACCGATCACAACGTCATGAGATCCTGAGATCATGACGTATAGGTTGGCCCTGGAAAAAACTCTCCTAGGTTAAGGGTTCAGCCCATAACCCTTCATCCAACCTTCTGTTGGCTCCTGAATTCATATATACAAGCTACACTCATCCTATTTGAATGCCCTTACTTTAATCCTTTTAACCTTGCACCTGAAATGAAACTCTCGGTAGCATCGGGATCTATTAAAATACTAAGCGTCTGGTCAGCGACAGTATGTGACATCTTGAGCACAGTCGACTGGTGCTCTTCCTATCATTTATTCACCACTGCATGAATTCGATGGACCTTGCACAAAACTCCAATGGTAGTGGGTCCAGCTGATCCATACTTCGGCCCTTTCCTCTGGGCAGTAATGCAGGTAATGTGTCTCCCCCCCAATCCAACACACTTTATTAGGTCCAGCAATCCTGGTACCCGAATTAGAAGTTGAATTCTAACAATAAGGCCAAACTCAAACTTCTTGACCCTAAGTTTCTGGGTAATTAGATGCGGAGCATACCGAAGAAACTCCAAAACGAGCCTCGTACTCGGGCACCGTGTGACTGCCTTATCGCAAGGCGTTGAACTCGTTAAGCTGACGCTTAACGATTTCCTTAGAAAAATACCTCTCCTGGAACCATTCCTTAAATAGTTCCCATGACACGTCGTCGAAAACCATGTTCAAAAGTGGTAGGAGCGTCTTTCACCAAAGAAGAGCACTCCCCTACAGTTGAAAGATCATCAAGAGGACCTTCATGCTGGAGGTCCTAAATGTGAACTGTGAAGCACAATTCCTTGCCCTATAACTATGCCTTGATGACACAACCATCCGCGACACTCGTGGACTCAAGAAATCAAATCTCTCGAGTTCTTGGTGGATGCTAACAGTACTAGATAGGGCGCGTTATGGACCCTCAGGGGTACAGGTGCCCTGGCCTCCTCTCAGTACCTATGGTAAATCAAGACCCTTTGACATTACCTAGAAGGGCCTTGTCAGACCATCACCATCCCTTACAACAAGCAAATCCAACCCAAGGACTTGTTCCTCCCCTTGGGGGTTCGAATCCGAGGGTGTGGGAACTTCTGAAGGCGTCGCACCTCCTTCCACAGCACCATGTTGTGAACCTCTGAGGCATCCTTTGAATGCAATCAACACATGGACACGTTAAGGTTTTTAATTAATGCAAAGGTTAATACTCACAATTTTTCTGCGGTGGAAAGCCTGGCGATTCATAGTCGTAGGGTTGAACCTGCTCTGATACCATATGTGACGACCCCTTCGTTAAAACTACAAGAAAAAAAGAAAGTGATTTTTTTTTTTTTAAGGCAGGAAGGTAATGACAACAACAGTTGAACCACACAACTGATGATGAACACATGCACATAGATCAAGAAACAGACAACTACGACTCCATGCACAAGCACCATAGAAACTAGGCGAGACATGTGTAAATCAACTCATGGAAATGCCTACCCGCCAGTCAAAAACGTGACAGAGCATACCAACTAAAGGACAACATCCATCATCCTGACACAACATCTTTGAATACCTGAGACCAGTACCCTCCCGGCAAGCGAGAGACAATGTAGAAGTTACAACAAGACTACCAAAAACAACAGTCTCAACCACATCGGTGGTGCACGATCCTAAGCTAGGTCATCGTGTGTTCCTCTTGATCCAAGCGCGCAACGATCCAATCTCAAGAAATCATGTTGCTGTAGGGCGATGGGCGCACTAGGGACCTACGCCCACCCGGGATAATCCAACCTCTTGGTCCCAACAAAATCTAGCAATGCAACAACCTTACAAAAGACACTCAATAGATCGATAGGTCCTTATCTAACTCTTGGTTGGGAGAACAATTGAGGTGGCTATAAGGTGATGATCCCAAACTTAAAATCAACATTTAATATCGATGGAGGGAAAAGAATTATAGGCGATTAACACATTAAACACCCTTAAACCAATGATCAAAAGCAAAGAGGTGGTCAATCTAATCGAAGTGGTAACTGCCTTGCTCATAATTAACCATCATTAACCAGCTACATTGCCATTGAATCTGAAACTACAGGAATTCTTTGTCTTAAATCGCTATTCAAACTGAAACTATAAGGGTGACTTCCAAAGGATGAATTCGCTCTGGAATCCAATATGGGACAAGTGTTGTAAACAAATATCCATCTAGTAAAGAATTCATAGAACGAATGTAAATAAATTGCCCACTGAATTCGTTGTCTAACGATAAACGATGTTCGTTATCTAAGAGTTATAATGCTATCCTTTAAAAGTATCCTGTCTAACACCAATTATACAAATAAATGATTTTGTTGTCTGAATCATCTTACTATCCCTTAATGGTTAGCTGGAAGAAAGGGTATTGTTGTCAAATGGCTATCCAATAAAGTCTGATCACACGATCTTATTAAATAAAGGAGAGATTGTTGTAAAACAAAAAGCTAAGTCTGTCTATCAGAAGTGCGAGGTGGTTGTTTATCAAGGTTCTATTATGAATCAGGATATCACGTCTAGCCTCTAAAAACACACAATTAATGCAGTTATACTGCAATTATACACATAATAAGTAATAATTTCAATGTCAGGGATCTAAAAGCGGCAGCATCCACACGCAACGTCTCTCATCCATGAGGTCACTGAGATTTATATGCCGAAAGTTGTCCGTTAATTACATGACAGTGGTGTTCATTAGACACACAGAAATTAAGTTGTCTAAACAGAAGGGTAAAGTTGTCGATTAGCAAGGGTCACTGCAATTAATGAAATTGTTGTCAGCAATCATAAATATGTCTAACAATAGAGGTTACAGTGCCTAGGGAAATCGCTATTCCAAATAAATTGTTGTCCATTCGCTATATACACAGTAAATTTTTCGCTGCACGGATCATTCTGCCCTCCATTCAATGTACAAATCGTTGGCCATATAGTAAAAATTCGCTGAGATTTAGCATTGGCAAAATCGTTGGGTTTTATCATTGAATCATTGGGTTACTCAAGGAAACACGCGTATCAATATTAGTGTTGAGTGTCCTTCAAAAATTTAAAATAGCTTATCCAATCCTAAGGTCCGTCTCAGAAAAATGAATTCTCTTAAATGAATCAACAAGAAACTTAAAGCTAAAACCGTTTCAAATAATAAAATCCGTCTGGGATAATAAAACCATTTTGAGCAGTAAAATCGTGGGTAGTGAGAGGTTGTAGTGTAAATATATGAGGTACACTGAAAAAGATAAGTGTTGGGTGATTTATAGTATTAAATGTGTAGCTAAATTCTTAACATCACTGTAATATGATATCGCTATGATATATCATGACTGGAAATAAACCTATAGTTGTTTTAGCTAACTAGTCAACGCAGTCTCTTAATATAATTTCGTTGTCAGTACATTAAATTTATTGTCATAGGATATGCATAAAATCGCCATTAAAAGACATTATATTGGCAGTGTGAAAAGCTTTAAAAATTCTCTCAAGTAAATATCGCTGGCAATAAATGTAAATCACAGTCACCATATAAATTGCAATCAATGTATAAATTTTAGTCACTAGATGTAAATCGCAGACAATATGTATAGAAATCACAGTCAATGTATTAATGATTGTAGTCAATAAGAATGAATAAATCATTGTCAAATGAGGACGAAATCGTAGGAGAACCACCAATCAAGCGTTGGTTAAATTGCCCAAAAATCACAGAGATTTCCATTAAAACACTGGGAAGGGTCCTTGAAACGTTGCAGAGTCAACACATGATAACACAGTCAAAATATGCATGAATTCGCAGGGGTAAATCGTGGTTGAATAAATTGAGATTTCAGAGAAGGAAATTTTTAGTCAAAGTATTAAATTGCAAAGCGAACATTCACCAGTAAAAGTAATAAGTTGCAGGGAAGGACGTCGATGAGAGGTGTTAAAACATAAGGTAATTTCGCACTCAGTTAAATTAAATCGCAAAGTTAAAATTTTAGGAGACGCAGAGTTAAAAATGCATAATAACTCAATACCAGAAGGCATAATGGCAAACAATTAGCCAAGAACAATCCCCAAGGGTAGACGACTGGGCATAAACATCCATCACTCATCATTGTTGCACAAAAAGGCAGGGCATTTGGATCTATAGGTCTATTAACATTGAAGTGACGACTGTCGATCCGACTGTTAGCTGACTGCCCAGGCAAGGACTGATGAGCTAAGGACGAGGTCGAAGTAAGAAGCGCAACTCAACACAAATCAATAAATCCATAGGATGGTCATGACATGTAGGGATTGAAAGCCAAGGGGAACAATCAATAGCGAGATTAAGGCTATGGGGGAGATTCAGTTATCAATTAAAATGCTAGGTCAATCATTTTATTTACCCAATTAAATATACAAAACTATAAGTGTAAAGTATACTAATAATCTACCATAATGAAATAAAGGAAGTGTATCGTATCCCAAGTCGCCTACTCTGAGTTGTTGTCCCGCGTGCTCCGTGTTGCTCCCTCTTGCTGACCGGTGAGACTTCACTGGTACCTCCCAGCTAACGCTAGGGGTACTCTTCTTTCCCCTTAGCCCCCCAAGCTGCAAAGGGGCCACGCACACTGAACCAAAGAACAACTAGCTCCCAGCTCGGTTCGCAAGGCCGAGCTACCACTCCTCACTGAGCTGGGTATCCCAACTCCCACAAGGTAAGTCAGTCAAGTCTAAAATTATGCAGTGTAATGTTATGCATCACAGAAGAGATCCATCATCCTCCTCCTCCCTCCTTTATATATATTTTCTAAGTCATTTACTTTCCAAAAATCCCTTGTAATTTATTGTTCAATAAATTAATTCATAATAATCCTCCCCGTATATGTGTCAGCCATCCCCTTCATTGCACCATGAATTAATTTCATTAAGTAATTAATTACTCCTATTTCCCTCACCCACCTAAATACACTCCTAGAATCGCTCCTAGGTGTCCCCATATTCCCTTACAAGTTTTAATGACTTCCCCCCTTACTAATTTACTATTTGAGTTTAATTTAGAAAGTTCTTAAATGCTAGATACCTTACTAAGTTAGTCTTTCCACTTTTTCCTTGTGTTTCCCCTTTCTTTTTATGTTCCCCCTTTTTCCTAGTTTCCTAATTCTTTTAGATTTCCCTCTTTCCCTTTTTATTTAGAACTCAAAATTGGTAGGTGTAGAAAATTAACTTTTTCCCCTTTTTCTTTTTAAATAATAAATTTTAATTAGCATATGTGATAAAACAATTATTTCCCCCTTTTTCCCCCTTTTAAATTTTATCCCCCAAAAGATTTTTATAAATTAATTAAATTACTTACCCCCTTGTCGTCACATCATTAATGATGATTATCATTATTATTATTTTTTTTATTTTTTATTCTTTTATGTAACTAGATATTTTATTTTATCACAAGTATCGCTTAGACCTAGGCTTTATTTTCCTGGGTTGGGTGACATTTTATTAGGGGAATTGTTTTAAATATTTCTTATCATGTTATTCATCCTAAGACCATCTAGGTTTATTCATTCATTATTTAACAATGGGACGTGCCCTTCAGGATGCACTAGGTGCTCCAAGTTTCCACTCGCCTCATTTTGTTTCCCTTGTGCGATGTGCCCTTCAGGACGCACTACGTGCTCCAAGGGTGCCACTCGCCTCTTTCCATTTTTCTTGCGCGACGTTCCCTTCAGGATGCACTACGTGATCCAAGGGTGCCACTCGCCTCTTGACTGACTTGGTAGACATCAAAAACCCCTGGAGTCAATAATCCACCAGGTGATCTTGTGGGAGACTAAGGTCCTTCAAGGAATAAGGCCCCTACCTTATTGCGCACCCCTTAGAATCATCGTGAGCGACTGTCGCAGTCTGTCCTCATGGCATCGTGGGTCTTCTCAAACTAGGTAGTCATTAACCTACAGTTCGAGCCACGGTGGGAATGCTAGTTGACTGTGGCAAGGTTGTTGTCCACCCCTCTCCCTCAACATCTCTGGTAGTCATGCATGACCCCTCTACTCCACATGTGAGTCTGGTCGGCAAGATATCTTTAGCATGCATCATCAACGAATCATGTCAAAAATAATATCCATAATCATATCATCTAATCAGATGCACAAATGTCATATATACTACAATCAAACCCCAATATTCCACTCCCTGACTCGATCTGGAGTCCAAGGGGTTTCATCGATGCCTCTTCATCCTCGAGGTCAACAATCCTGCACACTCAAGAAGACCGAGTCAATAGCACCTGTCTATGTCAATACAGCAAAATAACATGTCATCAATCCATAACGCGTCACAATCATAATCAAATGCCCAATAGTATAATAATTTGGATCACTTGCAAGCAAGTGTCCTTAAAGAATAAGTTTGCTCAATGTGCACAAGAGAGGGATGTTACATACACCCCCTCTTGGTCTAAACTTCATCCCGAAGTTTCACAGTATATAATTTCCACAATAATGTGTATCACGGTATCATCAGTCTATCTATCAAACAAAAATGGAAATTGTTGGTGCATATCATATGCGTCCTCCCAGGTCACCGAGTGTGGACTATAGTTGTCCCACTGGACCTTGAATTGATCTATGTTTCGACACCATATTTGTCGAATGTGATGATCCAGGATAAGGATCGGCTCAGCCGTGAGCGCACCCTCATCTGACACCCGCCAGGTGCTCAAGTCAAAACATGTGTAGGATCACTAATCATAATGTCTCAAGCAGAGACATGAAATACATCATGCATACGCCTCAAGAATCAAGCAAGGCTAGTCAATAGGCCATGGGCCTCTCCTTTCCACAATATCGTAGGTTACCATGAACCTAGGAGATATTTTATCCCCTTTTCCCAACTTGATCGAACTCTTATGCGGTTTCCCTCACAAAAATACTCGATCGCCACATCATAACTGCGGTCGACATGACGCGCATCAACATAACTCTTTTTGATCTTGCGCTTCCTTGTTCCTTTGTCTTATAGTTTGCATTTTAATATTCCAATTCTTGGATCACTTTCGGTCCGACCAGGACCCTATCCTCAAGCCGATCCCAACTGAAAGGCGTATGACATGGTCACCCATAAAGAAACGCAAAAGGCACCATCTTAATGGTGCCTTGGTAACTGTTGTTATAAGTGAATTCTACCAGTGGCAAGAATTCTTGCTAACACTTTTGTTGGTCCTTCACGTACATGTGAAACATTTCTTCCATGGTCTGGTTCATCATTCAGTTTGCCTGTCAGTGTCCGGGTGATACACAGTACTAAAGTTAAGTCTGGTTCCCAAGGCCTCTAGGAAACTAGTCCAAAATCGTCTAGTAAAAACCAATCCTTGATCGGATATAATCCTCTTAGGTAGGCCATTCAGCCTCCCAATCTCTCTGATGAAAACTCTAGCTAAGTCAGGTGTTTGATACGTCGTATGCACAGGAATAAAATGGGCACTCTTCATCAGAGTGTCAACTACCAAAAAAATCGAGTCGTGTCTCCTTGTCGTCAGTGGAAATCCAACGATAAAATCCATCGAAATAATCTTGCATTTCGATTCCGGAATAGCGTGTGGTTGTAGTAACCCTGTTGGATGTCTATGTTCAGCCTTTACCTGCTGACATTCTAGACATCTGGCCACATAGCTAACTATGTTTGCCTTCATTCCCTTCTAGAAGAATAAGGGTTTAAGGTTTGCCCTCATCTTTGTGACTCTCGGGTGAGCCATGTAAACTTCTCTATGAGCCTCGTTTAGGATCAAGCTCCTCAACTCGTCATTCGGTGGTATGTAAATCCAATTTTTAAACCTCAATAATACATTGTCGTCAAACGTAAATCCTTTAAATCTTGGTACCATCATTATGTTTTGTCCGATAAAGTCCTCGACCTCTTTGTACCAGTCATCGTTGTGTTGTAAAGTTAGAATCTTTTCATGTAGATTCATCTAAAGAGGTAACATCGAAAATATGCGTGGTCTCTGACTCAATGCATCTGCCACTCAGTTCACTATTCCTTTTAAGCAATAAATATTGAAATCGTACTCACTAATCAATTACGACCAACGTCGTTGTTGTGCGTTCAGGTCTCTTTGCGTAAAGATGTGTTGTAGTCCACAATGGTCCGTTTTTAGTTAAAATTTTTGTCTAACAAGGTAGTGTCTCCAAACCTTCAAGGCACATACAATGGCTAACAACTCCAAATCCTGCATCGCATAGTTTTCCTCATGCCTTCTTAGTTTCCTCGAGATGTAAGTGATCACTCGACCATCTTGCATCAAGACTCTGCCTAAGCCTTCCTTGGATGTGTCAGTGCATACCAAGAATTCTGCGTCCATGTCAAGGACCCTTAGTATTGGTGTCGTTGGCAATATCTCCTTGAGCCTCCAAAATGATTCCACGCATTTCTCGATCCAAACAAACTTCTTGTTCTTCTTCTGCAATTCCGTGATCGGATTTTCTATCTTCGAAAATCCCTCGATGAACCGTTGATAGTATCCTACTAAACTCCTGAAGCTTTTCACTTCTGGGAAATTCATCGACGTAGGCCATTCCATAATAGCCTCGACCATGATCCATGGCGATACCTTCGCTGGAGTTGACANAGCCTTCCTTGGATGTGTCAGTGCATACCAAGAATTCTGCGTCCATGTCAAGGACCCTTAGTATTGGTGTCGTTGGCAATATCTCCTTGAGCCTCCAAAATGATTCCACGCATTTCTCTATCCAAACAAACTTCTTGTTCTTCTTCTGCAATTCCGTGATCGGATTTTCTATCTTCGAAAATCCCTCGATGAACCGTTGATAGTATCCTACTAAACTCCTGAAGCTTTTCACTTCTGGGAAATTCACCGACGTAGGCCATTCCATAATAGCCTCGACCATGATCCATGGCGATACCTTCGCTGGAGTTGACATGCCCTAAGTAGTGTATCCTTGATTGATAAAATGAGCATTTGGACAACTTCCCATACATTTTGTGCTCTCGCAGACACTGTAGTACCAAGCGCAAGTGCTCTTCATGCTCCTCCATCATCCGAGAGTAAATCAAATATCGTCAATGAATACTTGGATGAACTTGTCCAAGTATTCGTGGAACACCCCATTCATCAACTCATAATTACCCCTGGGGCATTTGTCAATCCAAATGGTAAAATAGTAAACTCGTAATGCTCAAACCTCATCTTAAAGGCAGTCTTAGGGATTTTATCCCCCTTTATCCGTAACTCATGATACCTTTATCGCAAATCGATATTTGAGAACATCATCGCACCCTTCATCTGATCAAACAGATCATCAATCCTTGGCAAGAGATACTAATTCTTGATCGTTTCCTTGTTCAATTGACGGTAGTCAATGTAGATCCTCCACGACCCATCCTTATTTCTTATAAAGATAACATGCGCACCCCACGGTGACACACTTGGACATATCAGTCCATGGTCCAGTAATTCCTTTAGTTGCATTCTCAACTCCTGTAACTCCGGGGTCAACATTCGATAAGTCATTCTATCTATTGGATCCGTCCCCGATTTTAGGTCTATGGTGAACTCCAATTCCCTCATTGGCGGCATCCCAGGTAACTCCTCTGGGAAGATGTTCGCAAGCTTTCTCACCAAAAGAAGGGTGTTCTATACCTTTCGTCACTCCCTTCTTGTTCAACGCAAGGATCGCAAAAATCTTACCTCCCTTGTGCAAGCTCTTCTGTAACTGCAAGGACGACATAAACCTCAGGGAAACTCCCTGGTTTTGACCTACAATCACGCATCTTTCCCTCATCATCGACCAATATTAACTGTTTCATCTTACAGTTGAGTGTCACCTCATGTGATTCCATCAATCCATACTGATCAAAACGTCATGAGATCCTGAGATCGTGACGTACAGGTTGGCCCTAGCGAAAACTCTTCCAGGTTAAGGGTTCAGCCCATAACCCTTCCTCCAACCTTCTGTTGGCTCATGAAGCCATCTCTACAAGCTACACTCATCATGTTCAAATTCCCTTACTTTAATCATTTTAACATTGCACCTGAAATGAAACTCTCGGTGGCACTGGGATCTATCAAAATACTAAGGGTCTGGTCAGCGACGGTACATGATGTCTCAAGCACAGTCAACTGGTGCTCTGCCTGGTGGTTATTCACTGTTGCATGAATCCGATGGGCCTTGCCCAAAACTCCCATGGTAGTGGGTCCGACTGATCTAGACTCCAACCCTTTCCTCTGGGTAGTAATGCAGGTAATGTGGCTCCCCCCCAATCCAACACACTTTCTTCAGTCCAGCAATTCTGGTACCTGAACTAGAAGTCGAATTCTAACAATAAGGCCAAACTCAAACTTCTTGACCCTAAGTTTCTGGGTAATTGGATGCAGATCATACCGAAGAAGCTCCAAAATGGTCTCGTACTCGGGCACCGTGCGACTGCCTTATCGCAAGGCGTCGAACTCGTTGAGCTGACGCTCAACGATTTCCTTAGAAAAATACCTCTCCTGGAACTGTTCCTCGAACAGTTCCCATGACACAACGTCAAAGGCCATGTTCAAAAGTGGCAGGAGCATCTTTCACCAAAGAAGAGCACTCCCCTGCAGTTGAAATATCACCAAGCGGACCTTCATGCTGGAGGTCGTAAACACAAAGTGTGAAGCATAACGCCTTGCCTTACAACTATGCCTTGATGACACAACTGTCCGCGACACTCGTGGACTTGAGAACTAAACTCTCTCGAGTTCTCGGTGGATTCTAACGATACTAGCTAGGGCGTGCTATGGATCCTCAGGGGTACAGGTGGCCTGGCCTCTTCTCAATACCGATGGTGAATCAAGGCCCTTTGACATTACCTAGAAGGTCCTTGTCAGACCATCACCATCCCTTACAACAAGTGAATCCATCCCAAGGACTTGTTCCTCCCCTTGGGTGTTTGACTCCGAGGGTGTGGGAATTACTGGAGGTGTCGCACCTCCTTCCACGGCACCATGTATGAACCTCTGAGGCGTCCTCTAAATGCGATCACCACATGGACATGTTAAGGTTTTTAATTAACGCAAGGGTTAATACTCATGGGTTTTCTGCAGTGGAAAGCATGGCGATTCACAATTGCAGGGTTGAACCTACTCTGATACCATATGTGATGACCCCTTCGTTACGACCCCTTTGTTACAACTACAAGCGAAATAGAAAGTGAATTTTTCTTTTTTGTTTTTAGGCAGGAAGGTAATGAAGACAACAGTTGAACCACACAACTGACGACGAACACACGCACGCAGATCAAGCAATAGACAACCACCACTCCATGCACTAGCACCAAAGCAACTAGGCGAGACATGCGTAAATAAACTGATGGAAACACCTACTCGCCAGTCGCAAACGTGACAAAGCCTACCAACTAAAGGACAACATCCACCATCCCAACAAAATGGCTTTGAAGACTTGAGACCAGTACCCTTNACTCCCCTACAGTTGAAATATCACCAAGCGGACCTTCATGCTGGAGGTCGTAAACACGAAGTGTGAAGCATAACGCCTTGCCTTACAACTATGCCTTGATGACACAACTGTCTGCGACACTCGTGGACTTGAGAACTCAACTCTCTCGAGTTCTCGGTGGATTCTAACGATACTAGCTAGGGCGCGCTATGGATCCTCAGGGGTACAGGTGGCCTGGCCTCTTCTCAATACCGATGGTGAATCAAGGCCCTTTGACATTACCTAGAAGGGCCTTGTCAGACCATCACCATCCCTTACAACAAGTGAATCCATCCCAAGGACTTGTTCCTCCCCTTGGGGGTTTGACTCCGAGGGTGTGGGAATTACTGGAGGTGTCGCACCTCCTTCCACAGCACCATGTTATGAACCTTTGAGGTGTCCTCTAAATGCGATCACCACATGGACATGTTAAGGTTTTTAATTAACACAAGGGTTAATACTCATGGGTTTTCTGCAGTGGAAAGCATGGCGATTCACAATTGCAGGGTTGAACCTACTCTGATACCATATGTGATGACCCCTTCGTTACGACCCCTTTGTTACAACTACAAGCAAAACAGAAAGTGAATTTTTCTTTTTTGTTTTTAGGCAGGAAGGTAATGAAGACAACAGTTGAACCACACAACTGACGACAAACACACGCACGCAGATCAAGCAACAGACAACCACCACTCCATGCACTAGCACCAAAGCAACTAGGCGAGACATGCGTAAATAAACTGATGGAAACACCTACTCGCCAGTCGCAAACGTGACAAAACCTACCAACTAAAGGACAACATCCACCATCCCAACACAATGGCTTTGAAGACTTGAGACCAGTACCCTTATGGCGAGTGAGAGACAATGCAGAAGTTACAACAAGACTACCAAAAACAACAGTCTCAACCACATCGGTGTTGCATGATCCTAAGCTGGGTCATCGTGTGGGCCTCTTGATCCAAGCACGCAATGATCCAATCTCAAGAAATCACGTTGTCACAGGGCGATGGGCGCACTAGGGACCTACACCCACCCAGGCTAATCCAACCTCTTGGTCCCAACAAAATCCAGCAATGAAACAACCTTACAAAAGACACTCAATAGATCGATAGGTCCTTATCTAACTCCTGGTTGGGAAAACCATTGAAGCGGCTATAAGGTGATGATCCCAAACTTAAAATAAATATTTAATATCAACGGAGGGCAAAGCATTAGAGGTGATTAACGCATTAAACACCCTTAAACCAATGATGAAAAGAAAATAGGTGGTCAATCTAATCGAAGTGGTAACTGCCTTGCTCATAATTAACCATCATTAACCAGCTACATCACCATTGAATCTGAAACTAAAGGAATTTGTTGTCTTAAATCGCTATTCAAACTAAAACTATAAGGGTGATTTCCAAAGGATGAGTTCAGTCTGGAATCCAATATGGGACAAGTGTTTTAAACAAATCGCCATCTAGTAAAGAAGTCATAGAACGAATGTAAAGAAAACGCCCACTGAATTCGCTCTCTAACGGTAAACGATGTTCATTATCTGAGAGTTATACTGCTATCCTTTAAAAGTATCATGTCTAACACCAATGATATAAATTAATGATTTTGTTGTCTGAATCATCTTGCTATCCCTTAATGGTTAGTTGGCAGAAAGGGTATTGTTGTCAAATGGCTATCCAGTAAAGTCTGATCACACGGTCTTATTAAATAAAGGTGAGATTGTTGTAAAACAAAAATCTAAGGTTGTCTATCAGAAGTGCGAGGTGGTTGTTTATGAAGGTTCGATTATGAATCAGGATATCGCGTCCAGCCTCTAAAAACACACAATTAATGTAGTTATACTACAATTATACACATACCGAGTAATAATTTAAATGCCGGGGATCTAAAAGCAGCAGCCATCACACGCAATGTCGCTCAACCATGAGGTCGCTGAGATTTATATGCTGAAAGTTGTCCGTTAATTACGTGAAATTGGTGTCCGTTAGACACACGGAAATTTAGTTGTCTAAACAGAAGGGTAAAGTTGTTGATTAGCAAGGGTCGTTGCAATTAATGAAATTGTTGTTAGCAATCATAAAGATGTCTAACAATAGAGGTTACAGTGCCTAGGGAAATCACTATTCCAAATAAATTGTCGTCCATTCTCTATATACACAATAAATTTTTTGTTGCACGGATCATTCCGCCCTCCATTCAATGTACAAATTGTTGGCCATATAGTAAAAATTCATTGAGATTTAGCATTAGAAAAATCGTTGGGTTTTATCATCGAATTGTTGGGTTACTCAAGGAAACGCGCGTATCAATATTAGTGTTGAGTGTCCTTCAGAAATTTAAAACAACTTATCCAATCCTAAGGTCCGTCTCAGAAAAATGAATTTGCTTGAATGAATCAACAAGAAACTAAAAGCTAAAACCATTTCAAATAATAAAATTCGTCTTGGATAATAAAACCGTTTTGAGCAGTAAAATCGTGGGTAGTGAYAGGTTGCAGTGTAAATATATGAGGTACACCGAAAAAGATAATTGTTGGGTGATTTATAGTATTAAATGTATAGCTAAATTATTAACATCACTGGAATATGATATCGCTATGATATATCATGACTGGAAATAAATCTATAAATGTTTTAGCTAACTRGTCAACGTAGTCTCTTAATATAATTTTGCTGCCAATACATTAAATTTACTGTCACAGGATACGCATAAAATCGTCATTAAAAGACATTAAATTTATTGGATTCCAAAGATGAGTTCAGTCTGGAATCCAATACGGGACAAGTGTTTTAAACAAATCACCATCTAGTAAAGAAGTCATAGAACGAATGTAAAGAAAACGCCCACTGAATTCGCTCTCTAATGGTAAATGATGTTCATTATCTGAGAGTTATACTGCTATCCTTTAAAAGTATCATGTCTAACACCAATGATATAAATTAATGATTTTGTTGTCTAAATCATCTTGCTATCCCTTAATGGTTAGCTGGAAGAAAGGGTATTGTTGTGAAATGGATATCCAGTAAAGTCTGATCACACGGTCTTATTAAATAAAGGTGAGATTATTGTAAAACAAAAATCTAAGGCTGCCTATTAGAAGTACGAGGTGGTTGTTTATGAAGGTTCGATTATGAATCAGGATATCTCGTCCAACCTCTAAAAACACACAATTAATGCATTTATACTGCAATTATATGCATACCGAGTAATAATTTCAATGCGAGGGATCTAAAAGCGGTAGCCATCACACGCAACGTCGCTCAGCCATGAGGTCGCTGAGATTTATATGCCGAAAGTTGTTTGTTAATTATGTGAAAGTGGTGTCCGTTAGACACATGGAAATTAAGCTGTCTAAACAGAAGGGTAAAGTTGTCGATTAGCAAGGGTCGCTGCAATTAATGAAATTGCTGTCAGCAATCATAAATATGTCTAACAATAGAGGTTACAGTGCCTAGGGAAATCGCTATTCCAAATAAACTGTCGTCCATTCTCTATATACACAATAAATTTTTCGTTGCACAGATCATTCTGCCCTCCATTCAATGTACAAATAGATGTCCATATAGTAAAAATTTGTTGAGATTTAGCATTGGCAAAATCGTTGGGTTACTCAAGGAAACGCGTGTATCAATATTAGTGTTGAGTGTCCTTTAGAAATTTAAAACAGCTTATCCAATCCTAAGGTCTATCTCAGAAAAATGAATTCGCTTGAATGAATCAACAAGCAACTGAAAGCTAAAGCCGTTTCAAATAATAAAATTCGTCTGGGATAATAAAACCATTTTGAGCAGTAAAATCATGGGTAGTGAGAGGTTGTAGTGTAAATATATGAGGTACACTGAAAAAGATAATTGTTGGGCGATTTACAGTATTAAATGTATAGCTAAATTCTTAACATCATTGGAATACGATATCGCTATGATATATCATGACTGGAAATAAATCTATAATTGTTTTAGCTAACTGGTCAACGTAGTCTCTTAATATAATTTTGCTGCCAGTACATTAAATTTACTGTCACAGGATATGCATAAAATCGCCATTAAAAGACATTATACTGGCAATGTGAAACTCTTTAAAAATTCGCTCAAGTAAATATCACTGGAAATAAATGTAAATCACAGTCACCATATAAATTGCACTCAATGTATAAATTTCAGTCACTAGATGTAAATTGCAAACAGTTTGTATAGGAATCGATGTCAATGTATTAATGAAATTGTAGTCAATAAGAAGGAAGAAATCATTGTCAAATGAGGACAAAATCGCAGGAGAACCACCAATCAAGCACTAGTTAAATTGCCCAAAAATCATAGAGATTTCCATTAAAACACTGGGAAGGGTCATTGAAAAGTTGAAGAGTCAACAGATGATAATGCAGTCAAAATATGCATGAATTCACAGGGGTAAATCGTGGTTGAATAAATTGAGATTGCAAAGAAGGAAATTTTTAGTCAAAGTATTAAATTGCAGAGCGAACATTCTCTAGTAAAATTAATAAGTTGCGGGGAAGGAAGACGGCCAGAGGTGTTAAAATGTAAGGTAATTTTGCACTCAGTTAAATTAAATCGCAGAGTTAAAATTTTAGGAGACGCAAAGTTAAAATTTTAGGAGACACAGAGTTAAAAATGCATAATCACTCAATACCAGAAGGCACAATGACAAACAATCAGCCAAGAACAATCCACAAGGGTAGACGGCTTTGCAGAAACATCTATCGCTCATGATCGTCGCACAAAAAGGCAGAGCATTAGGATCTATAGGTCTATTAACACCCAAGTGACAACCGTCGATCCGGCTCTTGTTTGAATTCCCAGGCGAGGACTGATGACATGAAGGGATCGAAAGCCAAGGGGAACAATCAACAATGAGATTAAGGCTATGGGGGAGATTCAGTTATCAATTTAAATGCTAGGTCAATCATTTTATTTACCCAATTAAATATACAGAACTATAAGCGTAACGTATACTAATAATCTACCATACTGAAATAAATGAAGCATACCGTAGCCCAAGTCGCCCGCTCTAATTTGTTGTCCCATGTTGCTCCCGCTTTCTGACCGATGAGACTTCACCGGTACCTCCCATCCAACACTAGGGGTACTCTTCTTCCCCCTAATCCCCTCGAGCCGCCAAGGGGCCACGCACACTAAACCAGAGAACAACTAGCTCCCAGCTTGCCTCGCAAGGCCGATCTACCACTCCTCACCGAGATGGGTATCCCAACTCCCACAAGCTAAGTCAATCAAGTCTAAAATTCTGTAGCGTAATGTTATGCATCACAAAAGAGATCCATCATCCTCCTCCTCCCTCCTTTATATAGATTTTCTAAGTCATTTACTTTCCC
>JASDQU010245334.1:55064-74091 GCA_032191745.1 Picea mariana | reverse complement strand
AATTTTGCTGCCAATACATTAAATTTACTGTCACAGGATACGCATAAAATCGTCATTAAAAGACATTAAATTTATTGGATTCCAAAGATGAGTTCAGTCTGGAATCCAATACGGGACAAGTGTTTTAAACAAATCACCATCTAGTAAAGAAGTCATAGAACGAATGTAAAGAAAATGCCCACTGAATTCGCTCTCTAATGGTAAATGATGTTCGCTATCTGAGAGTTATACTGCTATCCTTTAAAAGTATCATGTCTAACACCAATGATATAAATTAATGATTTTGTTGTCTGAATCATCTTGTTATCCCTTAATGGTTAGCTGGAAGAAAGGGTATTGTTGTGAAATGGATATCCAGTAAAGTCTGATCACACGGTCTTATTAAATAAAGGTGAGATTATTGTAAAACAAAAAACTAAGGCTGTCTATTAGAAGTACGAGGTGGTTGTTTATGAAGGTTCGATTATGAATCAGGATATCTCGTCCAGCCTCTAAAAACACACAATTAATGCATTTATACTGCAATTATATGCATACCGAGTAATAATTTCAATGCGAGGGATCTAAAAGCGGTAGCCATCACACGCAACATCGCTCAGCCATGAGGTCGCTGAGATTTATATGCCGAAAGTTGTTTGTTAATTATGTGAAAGTGGTGTCCGTTAGACACATGGAAATTAAGTTGTCTAAACAGAAGGGTAAAGTTGTCGATTAGCAAGGGTCGCTGCAATTAATGAAATTGCTGTCAGCAATCATAAATATGTCTAACAATAGAGGTTATAGTGCCTAGGGAAATCGCTATTCCAAATAAACTGTCGTCCATTCTCTATATACACAATAAATTTTTCGTTGCACAGATCATTCTTCCCTCCATTCAATGTAAAAATAGATGTCCATATAGTAAAAATTTGTTGAGATTTAGCATTGGCAAAATCGTTGGGTTACTCAAGGAAATGCGTGTATCAATATTAGTGTTGAGTGTCCTTTAGAAATTTAAAACAGCTTATCCAATCCTAAGGTCTATCTCAGAAAAATGAATTCGCTTGAATGAATCAACAAGCAACTGAAAGCTAAAGCCGTTTCAAATAATAAAATTCGTCTGGGATAATAAAACCATTTTGAGCAGTAAAATCATGGGTAGTGAGAGGTTGTAGTGTAAATATATGAGGTACACTGAAAAAGATAATTGTTGGGCGATTTACAGTATTAAATGTATAGCTAAATTCTTAACATCATTGGAATACGATATCGCTATGATATATCATGACTGGAAATAAATCTATAATTGTTTTAGCTAACTGGTCAACGTAGTCTCTTAATATAATTTTGCTGCCAGTACATTAAATTTACTGTCACAGGATATGCATAAAATCGCCATTAAAAGACATTATACTGGCAATGTGAAACTCTTTAAAAATTCGCTCAAGTAAATATCACTGGAAATAAATGTAAATCACAGTCACCATATAAATTGCACTCAATGTATAAATTTCAGTCACTAGATGTAAATTGCAAACAGTTTGTATAGGAATCGATGTCAATGTATTAATGAAATTGTAGTCAATAAGAAGGAAGAAATCATTGTCAAATGAGGACAAAATCGCAGGAGAACCACCAATCAAGCACTAGTTAAATTGCCCAAAAATCATAGAGATTTCCATTAAAACACTGGGAAGGGTCATTGAAAAGTTGAAGAGTCAACAGATGATAATGCAGTCAAAATATGCATGAATTCACAGGGGTAAATCGTGGTTGAATAAATTGAGATTGCAAAGAAGGAAATTTTTAGTCAAAGTATTAAATTGCAGAGCGAACATTCTCTAGTAAAATTAATAAGTTGCGGGGAAGGAAGACGGCCAGAGGTGTTAAAATGTAAGGTAATTTTGCACTCAGTTAAATTAAATCGCAGAGTTAAAATTTTAGGAGACGCAAAGTTAAAATTTTAGGAGACACAGAGTTAAAAATGCATAATCACTCAATACCAGAAGGCACAATGACAAACAATCAGCCAAGAACAATCCACAAGGGTAGACGGCTTTGCAGAAACATCTATCGCTCATGATCGTCGCACAAAAAGGCAGAGCATTAGGATCTATAGGTCTATTAACACCCAAGTGACAACCGTCGATCCGGCTCTTGTTTGAATTCCCAGGCGAGGACTGATGACATGAAGGGATCGAAAGCCAAGGGGAACAATCAACAATGAGATTAAGGCTATGGGGGAGATTCAGTTATCAATTTAAATGCTAGGTCAATCATTTTATTTACCCAATTAAATATACAGAACTATAAGCGTAACGTATACTAATAATCTACCATACTGAAATAAATGAAGCATACCGTAGCCCAAGTCGCCCGCTCTAATTTGTTGTCCCATGTTGCTCCCGCTTTCTGACCGATGAGACTTCACCGGTACCTCCCATCCAACACTAGGGGTACTCTTCTTCCCCCTAATCCCCTCGAGCCGCCAAGGGGCCACGCACACTAAACCAGAGAACAACTAGCTCCCAGCTTGCCTCGCAAGGCCGATCTACCACTCCTCACCGAGATGGGTATCCCAACTCCCACAAGCTAAGTCAATCAAGTCTAAAATTCTGTAGCGTAATGTTATGCATCACAAAAGAGATCCATCATCCTCCTCCTCCCTCCTTTATATAGATTTTCTAAGTCATTTACTTTCCCAAAATCCCTTTTAATTTATTGTTCAATAATTTAATTCATAATAATCCTCCCCGTACATGCGTCACCCATTCCCTTCATTGCACCATGAATTAATTTCATTAATTAATTAATTACTCATATTTTCCTCACCCACCTAAAGTCACTCTTAGAATCGCTCCTAGGTGTCTCCATATTCCCTTACAAGTTTTAATGACTTTCCCCCTTACTAATTTACTAGTTGAGCTTAATTTAGAAAGTTCTTAAAATCTAGATACCTTACTAAGTAAGTCTTTTCGCTTTTTCCTTGTGTTTCCCCTTCCTTTTTATGTTTCCCACTTTTTCCTATTTTCCTAATTCTTTTAGATTTCCCTCTTTCCCTTTTTATTTAGAACTCAAAATTGGCAGGTGTAGAAAATTAACTTTTCCCCTTTTTTCTTTTTAATTAATAAATTTTAATTAGCATATGTGATAAAACAATTATTTCCCCATTTTTCCCCCTTTTAAATTTTATCCCCCAAAAGATTTTATAAATTAATTAAATTACTTACCCCCTTCTCGTCACATCATTAATGATGATTATCATTATTATTATTTTTATTTTTTATTTTTTTATGTAACTAGATATTTTTTTTATCACAAGTATCTCTTAGTCCTAGGCTTTATTTTCCTGGGTTGGGCGACATTTTATTAGGGGAATTGTTTTAAATCTTTCTTATCACATTATTCGTCCTAAGGCCATCTAGGTTTATTCATTCATTATTTAACAACGCGATGTGCCCTTCAGGACACACTAGGTGCTCCAAGGTGCCACTCGCCTCATTTTGTTTCCCTTGTGCGATGTTCCCTTCAGGACGCACTACGTTCTCCAAGGGTGTCACTCACCTCTTTCCATTTTTCTTATGCGACATGCCCTTCAGGATGCACTACGTGCTCCAAGGGTGCCACTCGCCTCTTGACTGACTTGGTAGACATCAAAAACCCCTTGAGTCAATACTCCGCCAAGTGATCTTGTGGGAGACTAAGGGTCTCTAAGGAATAAGTCCCATGCCTTATTGCGCACCCCTTAGAATCATCATGAGTGACTATCGCAGTCTGCCCTCATGGCATCGTGGGTCTTCTCGAACTAGGTAGTCATTAAACTATAGTTTGATCCACGATAGGAGTGCTAGTAGGTTGTGTCAGGGTTGTTGTCCACCCCTCTCCCTCAACATCTCTGGTAGTCGTGCGTGACCCCTATAATACACATGTGAGTCTGATCGGCAAGCTATCGTTAGCCTTCATCATCAACGAATCATGTCAAAAATAATATCCATAATCATATCATCTAATCAGACGCACAAATGTCATATATACTACAATCAAACCCCAATAGTCCACTCCCTGACTCAATCCAGAGTCCAAGGGGTTTCATCGATGCCTCTATATCCTTGAGGTCCAAAATCCTGCACACTCAGGAAAACTGAGTCAATAGCACCTGTCTATGTCAATACAGCAAAATAACATGTCATCAATTCATAACACCTCACAATCATAATCAAATGCCTAATAGTATAATAATCTAGATCACTTGCAAGAAAGTGTCCTCAAAGAATAAGTTTGCTCAGTGCGCGCAAGAGCTGGATGTTACAAAATGAGTGCTCTAGACACAATGTAATAGTACTCTCATCCCAAAAATGTATTGAAATGGAAGAAATAAAAGATGTGACAACATGGATTCACGATATTGATCTACAACAAGAGCGAATCTTCAACTGCGCTCGAATAACAACAAGTATTCCAACAAGGGATGAACCCATTCAATAACCACTCACACAATCAGATCAAGTATCAACACACTGTTTTTTTACGTGGTAAAACCCCTATGGGGAAACATCCATGGCCCTAACCAACATGGCCACTTGGAGCAATTTATTAATGCAAAAAAAATATTGCAAAGAGATTTACAAGAGAGTTTCTCACAATCGATCATCGAAAAATGAACCTCTATGTTCTTTAAATAAAGATCATGGAACAATTGGGTGTTAAGCCACAAATCAATGTAGTCGTTAAGATCAAGGAGAATATGAATTGTTGGATCATTCTATGTTGGGAACATATCGTGATCGCCATATTATCTAACTACAAATGCATACTAAAGAAACACACTTTTACCTAATGACACATTATAGAAAGATGATCTTAACTAACTCCTAAGTGTCTAAATATCCTAACATGGTAGGAGATAAAATCTCACCTCCAACAAGGGGATAGCTACCCAATCACAAGCCCGAATTATACTTGTTTTTGTTTGGAATGGTAACTTCCAACCAATATGTGGGCTCGACTTGCCACTAAAGATAGTTGTTTCTAATTAGAGACTTAATCATTTACGATCTTTGACTTTATGTATTTGTTTTAATCTAATTTGAAAAAATGAAAACTAACTAATCTATTTATTCTATCTCAGTTGAGAGCAATACTTAAATTTGAAGATTTAGATTTAAATGATTAATTTCTGAGAAATAAAATTTGCATTATTCTTAGTAATTGTTAAGCACAAATAACTGATGTAACTTAAAGAATATCACAACAATCATATATGCATCCAATCGTAATCAATGAAAAGTTATATTAATGAAACCGAATAAATGAAAATAGTTTCAAAATCAGAATTAGAATATTGTAAACCATTCATAGAGTGACAAAATAAGAGTCTATTCATCACAACATGAATACCTTTTCATTTGACTACTAGTTAGAATTAAACATAAATATGAGATATGAGATAGAATGATAAGTAATAAGCTATTTTAAAAAGTTCATAAACCTTATTTAACTGTAAACTTGAATACATCAATTGCTAATAATGTAGAGTTATTTTGATAACAAGAATGCATTCTCATATATAATATGCAATCAACTGACATTAACGAAATTATGGAAGAAGTTCACAGAAACCTAAATAAATGAAATTGCAAAATTAGCAAAAGTGCAATCATACAATCATCACTTTACTCAAATAGACATTTACCAAAAGACTGGGTCTTCAATATTATATCAAACTGATAAAAGTAACAAGTTTGAGTCTAAAGTTTCCAACCTTTAACTCTTCATATGAAATCACATTAAAGAACATTCAAACTTCTAAGATTAAGGGTAGTTTCCTTTTTTCTTTCAACTGATTTTTACAAGTAGAAATTAGTTCCACGATTTCTATTTCAAGAATAAATATTTCCTTCATTATTTGTAGACTTTTTTATTTTATTTTAACCACTTGCTCCTTAATAAAGGCTTTCCATAAAGTAAAATTTTCTAACATTTGTGAAATTAGAGATGGATGTGGAATATCCTCATTTAAATTGCATCAATAAAGTTTCTCGGGAATTTCTTTATGTTATGTTTTGAACTTCGATAGAAAAGAGTCAATTGATCTTGAACACTTTGTAGGTTTGGAGATGAAATCTTTGACAATATCAACATTCCAAAAAATGAGCTGGGTGATTCCATCAACACGTGAGTTCTTTTACTAGTTAACATATGTAAGACAATTGGACAATGGCATTTTTTGACCAAGAAATTGAACGTGGGGCATATCATGGTATTCAATAATATCTACAGCTGAATCCCAAATATCTAAGCAATTTTTACTGGTTTCTTTAATCAGATCCTATGAGAATTCACAATTGTTGTACTAGGCATCTAATGAAGCTTGCATTTGTATTTTTCCCTCATCAGTCATTTTAGAAACACCTTCAGGTATATTTTCATCCTTTGCTTCTTTTGTTTTCACTTTCTCAAAAGATTTTTTAGCAACCTTTTGTTTCTCATATTGAACTTTATCTTTCTCAATAAACTTCAACAACTTATCATGTTTTTGTTTGATTTCATTTAATCTAACATGGAACAATTCTTCAAGGTCAACAAGTTTGTCACTTATACTAGTGGCCTCTGCTTTATGGATTTCTACATTTTYTTGTTTCATCTTTAAGTCTTTAAYCTGGGCCACCAAGGAATTGATTTTATCTTCATGTTTTYTAGATTCCTTGATTGTTTTCTTGAAGAACATCTAACTCCTTAGCATGTTTTTCTCTGATAACATCTGCCTCGGGTAATTATTAATGAATAACTAAAAATTAGAGGTTTATTTGAAATTCATAAATGACTCAAAGAAATTTATTAAAATGTCTAAGTTGGAATTCAATCAAAMCTTAAACAACAAAGAAGTCAAATATACCCAACAATAATGAATAAAAGAAATTAAATCAAAATATTCAGAAGTTTTTGTAAGGGACCCATTATCTTATTCAAAATATATAATAATGGGGGGYTGTTGTATCAACCACAACAAAAAGGTAGATTTATTTTGTTCGTCCAAGGCATCCACTTCAAAAGTTGAAGCAAAACCAAGAGATATGAACTCAAATTACCCAACACCAAATATGATGGTAAGGCTTATTGAAGGAATGGAGAATATTACTTCTACTATGCAATCCATGGGAAACCAAAAGATTGGGATGGAGAAGGAACAATAAAACCATATGCACTAGAGGCATAATTTTCAACCACAGAGGAATTTTGGTATTGAAGAGAATATACGACTAGAAGATACCAGATTGACTATACCTTTAGAGCCTACAAATGTAGTATAAAAGAAATAAATTTGGTGTAGAATATGCAATGGTGCTCATCTAGAGAGAACATGCAGAGTCATTAGGTCCCTAGCCATGTCAATCGAGAATAATCCAAATGAAAGTATCTTTGATCATAGTAGTGATTTTAATTATATTGGACATAATTGCATTTATGCTTTGGATGATAGGGTTTACACTATACCTAGTCTCTAGAGAAAATATGGCTGAAATAAAAAATAGAAGTATCTAGACCAATAAGTTGTAGGGCATGTTTGGTTAGAAACCTTCTCCCCAGGGAATTATAGGCCTTACAAAAAATATAAAGACTTAAGATTGAAGAAAGATGAAAATGGGACCATGAACAAATAAGCTATCATTACAAGCATTTGAAGAAAACACTGCATTAAATTCTTCTCCAAGACAGACCAATCAATGAGAGGATCATCCCCCTTCATCACAATAAGGTATGCAAATTGACTCCTTCAATAGCACTAAGATTGTTAATGAGTTGACTAAAATGAAATTGCAAGTCCCTCTCATGGAGCTTATCAAAATCCCAACATATAAAGAGAAAGTTAAAAGGATTTTGGGTTAAATGAGAATGAAGATAAGATGGTGATTTGTTAAGGTACGAATAAAGAGGGAAGAAATAGGGCTCACTCTCCATTCTATGTTTCATTGATTGTTAATGATTTATTGCTCCACAATTGCATGTTGGAATTTGGTGCTTCTACAAATGTGATGCCTCTTAAAGTTATGAATCAACTAGGGATTCAAATTACATGGCCTTACGAGAATGTATGTGTCATGGATTCTAGAGAATTTAACTTTCATGGGTTAATCAAAGATATCCATATCAAACTAGTAGCTTATCCTGATATCTCTATTTTGATGGATGTGGTTGTAATTGATGTGTCAGATGCACGAGGTATGTTTCTTTCTAGAAAATGGATATCTTGCTTGGGTGGAAGTATACAACTTGAGTTTTCATATGATACCATCCCTAAAGTAGATAATACATATAACCCTATAGAGAGCCCATGATGAAGTTACATGTTGAAGAACCCATCGATTGACATGTGTGTTATGAGGATGATCTTGGAAATTATGATGTACTAACCCAACATATAGGTTCAACTATGGAAAATTCCTTAGAAGAAGACTACGATAAGACATGGGAAATGCATTTTAATGGTGCCAAGTCAAGGACATGTGATGGAACGTGAATTATGTTTGATTTTGAAAGAGGTGAACCCATACCATATTCCTACAGGTTATAATTTGATTGTACAAACAATGTAAATCAATATGAGACTTTGTAGTTTGGATTGGAATTAGCTAAAGGAATGAAAAACGAAGTTTTGAAGGTAGTTGGAGATTCTAATTTGGTTGTTCAACAAGTAAGGAATTAGTCTGCTGCTAAAAATGATAGAATGAATAAATATAGAAATGTAGTATGGGATTATATTGAATTAGTTGATGCCTTCTCCATTAAAGATGTTTCTAGAGATTAAAATAAGCATATTGATACATTAGTTGTGGTAGTAGCAAATCTTCCACCTCATGATGAGATGTTGAAAGTTTCTTTCAAAATGGAAGTCGTTGTTAGATATTTTGTCCCTAATAATTTTGATAACTAGCAATTGTTTAATGGTGATTCAAAAATTATTGGATTTTTGGCTAATTGTAGAAATTCTCTTCATGCCAAATAAATTGGCAAGAGGAATCAAATCCTCTGATCATGCAACTGAGAGAAAACAAAATTCCCAAAGAATTTGCTCCTTTGGAGAAAATATTTGATCAAGATGATAGAGCTAGAAGACATTAAGAAGAAGCTAATATTGAATATTGCATTGAAGTTAATATTGGTATATAAGTGCATCTGAAGATCATATGCATTGGGAAGAATTGCAATATTGATGAAAGAAGAGATATGGAAGCCTTAATTTGATAATACAAAGATATATTTGCATAGAGTTATGATGACTTGAAGGCCTAGAAAGGAGAGATCATCAAGCACACAATCCCATTAAAAGGAGATAAACCTTTTAGGAAAAAACAAAGACACATAAACTCAAGACTAGTACCTATTAATTTTGAAAGGAGCTACAAAAAATGTTGGAGGATAGAATCATTGCACCCACTAGAAATTTATCCAGGGTAGCTAAATTGGTCCCAGACAGAAAGAAGAATAGTGAGATCAAATTATGTGTGGATTTTAGAAATTTGAACAAGATATTTCTAGAAGATAGTTATCCTCTTCCCAATATGAAACATCTTTTGTAGTAGGTTACAAGGGAAAGTTTGATGTCATGCTAGATGATTTTTCAAGATACAATTTGGTATTTGTGGTGGAAAAGGACTAGGAAAACATTGCATTCACCACTCCATGGGGAACATTCCAATATCTCAGTATGCCATTTGGGTTTTTCAAAGTTGGATCCACCTTCCAAAGAGCCATTGACTATGCATTTGAGGACATCATGGGTAAGATAATTGGTGTTTATCAAGATGATCTTACAATTTTTTTCTAAGGATAGGAATGTACACGTTTATCATCTTAGACAAGTATTTGAAAGATGTAGAAAATATGGTATTTCTCTTAACCCTAAAAGACATGTTTTTGGAGTTGATGAGGGAAAGTTGTTAGGACATATTGTATATAAATAAGGTCTTAAAATTTATCTAACCAAAGTTAAAGGGATCCAAGAAGTGTCATTTCTTACTGATAAAAAGACAATCCATTTCTTTTTCGACAAAATTGATTTCATTAGAAGATTCATACCTAACTTTGTTGAAATTGTAAAGCCCAGTTCTATGACATTGAAAAAACATCAAGAAGTAAAGTGGAATGCACAAAGCAAATAATCCTTCCAAAAAATAAAATAATTTGTATATTTAGCGCTTGTATTAGTAAGCCTTAATTATTCAAAGAATTTTCATTTTTTTTTCTCTTTCACTTTTGAAGGAACTATTGTAAGGGTCCTTTAGAAAAATAATCAAAATTTGGAGCAACCCATTGCACTCATGAGCAAAACCATGAGAAGTGTTGAATTAGGATATTCAATATTTGAAAAACAAGCATATGCATTGGTGCAATATTAGAAACATTTCATAAGCTATATTGGAAATTCCAAGGTAATTGCATTCTTGCCTCATGTTGCAGTCAAATATATTCTTGTTCAACATGATTGTTTGGAAATAAGAAGAAATTGGATGTATAAGATTTAAGAGTATGATTTGGAGTTTAAACACACTAAATTAGTGAAAGGGCAAGGTTTGGCTAAGTTTCTCATAGAAATTAATGAAGACGCACTTCAATTGCAAAAGGAAACTAGAACTAAAATAGTTCTAACCATTCTTGAAGATTTGCAGAAAAGTGAATGGTATGGAGATATCATTTATTATTTGTGAAAATTGTCTTGTATAGATCGGATAAAAGGGTCCAAAAGAAGAGCATTGAGATTGAATGCCTCTAATTATTGTCTCATGGAAAAAGGATTGGGGTGGAGAAACCGAGATGGTCTTATTTTTAGATGTGTTGATTTTCTTGAAGCTCAAGCATTGAAGAATGAAATGCACAATGAATTTTGTATTGGGAACTTCACAACTAAAACAAACACACATAAAGTTTTGAGAGTTAGTTATTATTAGCCTTCTATATATTCTGTTGTTCTTAAATTTGTGAGATCATGCCAACCTTGTCAATTGTTTTTAGGAAAGTTGAAGGTAGAATCATTGCCTCTACAACTAGTCATCGTAGAAGAACCATTTAAATAGTGGGGTTTTATCAGAGAATTCCATCCCAACTCAAGAAATGGATACAAAAAGATCTTAAAAACCATAGATTACTTCACTAAATGGGTAGACGAAATTCCCACCAAGAGGACTACAAAGGAGGTGGTCATAAAATTCTTCGAAGAGAATATCATCACCCGATTTGGGGTCCTAACAAAGATCACAACTGACAATGTGAAAGCCTTCAGAACCATTGATTTGATAAAGTTTTGTCTTGATTATGGAATATTTCTTTCCAATTATTATCCATAAAGGTAATGGAATAGAAAAATCAAACAACAAAAATTTGATAAGGATCATCAAGAAGACAATTGGAGATAATAAAAGAAGTTGGGATGACCAACTCAAGTTTGCATTATGGGCTGACAAAATTACAAAGAATCAAACCAATGGAAAAATTCCATTCGAATTGGTTTATGGGATATAGGTCACGTTTCCTATTCATTTGAATATCCCAATGCATAAAATGTTACATCCTTTCACCACCAATCAAGAAGTGATTCAAACATGGATTGATCAACTCATGGAGATAGATGAACATTAGAGAGTAGCTCTATAGGAATTGATAGCAAGCCAAAAAGGAGCCAAGAAGGTCAACAAAAATCTTGGCCCAATGAGTTAAGTAAGGAGATCTTATGCTTTGATGGGACAAACAACACGAGAAACCAAGGGAACATCATAAGTTTCACAGGTTATGGCTTGGACCTTTCAATATCAAAGTAATTGTTGGACTAAATATATTCTATATCAACCATTCAGATGGAGAAAAGATTGAGTTTCATGCGAATGGGAATTTTCTTAAACGTTATTACAATTGAGGCGCTAGTGCCTGTTAGCACATAGAATTGAAGGGGTAAAAAAGAACCACTTTGGGTTTTGCTTTTGAGTCACAACTTTGATCCTTACATCATAACCGTCACATGCCACCTCTCAGTTTTATAAAAGGTTCTCTTTGTCATCATCCATCTGTTTAAATGTCAAGTTGAAGACAGTAGTATGTGCTTCCAACTCACTAGGAGAGTTCCCAATGTACTCATGTGCTCCATTCATTCATTACCATCATTACCTTTTTGTCATGCTCAGGGATTTCATTGTTCTTCAGAGCCTATTTTTTTAAAAATTTGAGGGATCGGGTCTTTAGACATCCTAACAGTCTCCTCGAAGCATGCAAATCTTGTTTGAATCGGGTGTTGCGAACTCATTTCCTGTAGCCGAGTCTTCTAAAGATTTGATTATAACTTTTGAACAACAATGTGGGTTTTTCTGAATTTTTTTGTGGAGGAGCATGATATTGGCATTGACCTGCTAAAAAAAATTCAACCCAACCCAGTTTTCCATTTGAAAGATAAAATTAATACACTAGTGCACTTCGAACTAGCTGAAGAAAAGGAAGGTTTAGAGGTTGTACAGCTTGCAAACATCCCTGTGCAAATTCAAAGACATCAACATCAAGCCTAGGTCCACCAAGTGCTCCATGAGAGTTTTCATCATGTTTGAGGGTCGAGAAGGGGTTTTGGTTGGCTTTCCTCTTGACGTTGTGAACTCTGTGCTGCAAATACAGTGTTGTGAACCCTTTGTTCCAACACTTTTTAAAAACCCGTCTTCTACATATTTCTAAAGATGCAAGCTTAACAAGTTATTAAAATCATATCCATTATGTAGTGTGTAATTGATCATCTGTGGGAGCCGACTTGAAATTTTGTAGAGACTTTTCTTTGTCTCCCTTCATTATAATTCTCAGTAGTATTTCCTTAGCCTTTCTATGTTAAGAATGCCTTGTCTTATTCCTGGATGTGTAATGAGTTGAGATGTACATAAATTCTACACAGGATTAGCCTATTAGAAAAGTCTTGTCATCAAAACCCTAATCCTATGTATCCCATGTTTCACATCTAACAGCCATTTAATATTGCAGTAAGGTTTTCTTCATACAGTATTTATGGACTATCAGCAGCAAAGGAAGACTCACAAAGCAGGAGCTTCAGAGTTAGAAAATGAAGAAGTTGAACTTCCTTAAACAATATCAGTTTTTGACAAGTTTCATGTTTATGCATTTTTTAAGATTTGAGGATGGTTATCCTTATAAACCATATTTAGCTCCTAGGACATTCTCTTCTAGTCATATACCAAGATCATGAGTTTTTACAATAGTTGGTGGCACTCGAGATGGTTTTTGGAACACTTTAAGGTGTTTTCAAGTGAAACAGGCTGCTACAGGAGAGTTCCTAGTGTTAGCGTTGTGAACTAGTATTTTTTATAGTTTGTAAATAATTAGCACACAACAGAGGAATGTTCTACTTGTAACTTTTGATTTCCAATTTTGTTCATATTTTTGGAGAAAAGATAAAATCGTCACCTACAGGAAAGTTCGCAGCGCATGCTATCACAAGCGTTGCGAACTCTAACAATTTGACAAATTCGAGCTATGGGAAGCCTACCAGCTGTGAAGGAAGGTTTGAATAGTATCCTAGGATTTATTTTGATATGAGGGACATGTTTTCCATCTCCAAATCAATCAATATGACATGTTTGAAGATGAATTTATCACAATAGGAAAGATCCTGGAAAATATGATTTTGTTAAGTTTTTGTTGGAATATTTTGTAACAAGACTCCTAAATGAAGGAGGATCCTATGTGTCTCCTTGGTTTGGACCTCCTTAGGGTATATAGAGATCATTGACCATAAATGAAATGGATTTTGAGAAGGAAAGGGTTGGGTTCATGATCCAAGAGATGAGAGAGATGGAGGAGCGGTTTTAGTTGCTCATTTGTAAGCCCGAGGGCCTACTTGTAATGACATTTTCCGCCATTAAAGATTCACGAGAGTTGTTATCGGATTGTCTTCTTTGTTTTCCCACTTCTTTTTTATCTTCTTGCTTGAATATATTGCAGGTTCTGAGGATCATAGCTACCATTGATTAATGGATTCATGAACAACAAAGGATTTGTTGTAGCTTCCCCATTAAATCATTGTTTACTGTTTAAGAAATCTTATCTACTTGCAAAAAGGATCTATGTACAATGGATGTTATTCCTTTTTTCATATTCACCATGCTTCTACTCATAATTATATATCCATTTTGTCTGATATACAGTTTGATTTCCTTTGATCTGTAGGATGTTGTGACTCTTTGCCCAATGGAATGCTTCTGCTGACATTTTGTTGCCCTCTCCCTTTCTTTCCTAGTCTTGTTGATCCACCTACTCAAACCATTCAATCCATTTATATTCTAATGGGTATTGGGCTTACACTTACAACAGTCTAAGTGTGACTCTCAATGCTAACAGTGCCATTTTAGAATAGAGTAGTTAGTAGGAGGAATAAGCTTTATGATCATTAAAGTAGGAGTTATTTGTTGTTCCCTTTGGCATCTTGGTTCATGCCTTTCTTTGTAGAGCCATTTTTGAAGAACTATGTAATGTGATGAGAACATTTGGACTATGATGTTGGGGGTGATGGACGCGTTTGATCCATCACCTACTTACCAACCATGTTGGTTTTGTTGCAAGTGCATTGAGAATATTCTTGATTTCTCCTAGACCCTATAGGAGCGTCTAGTGCACATATGGAGTTGATTGCTATCAATAGATCATAGGCACTTGAGACAATGGAGCATTGTCACATTTATGGAGGCGTAATTCTTCATTATAATTACTTTTAATGCATATTCACATTCCTTAAGGCATATTTTCATATTTGGAGGCATAATCATCTTTATGGACACCATTCACATCCCACAAGGCAAGATCTAAATATTGGAGACATGAATGGATGTGTTGATACTACTTATGTGGAATGCCTCTCATGTAATGAGGACAAGTGTAACTCTAAACCCCTTTCAAGGATGATTACTGTCGGATTACTGAGAGGGGGGGTGAATTGGTAATAGAGAAATTTACTCATTTTTAACCATATAATCCAAGTGTTATATCAATGAAGCATTATCATCCAATAACTGCAGAGTAAATAAGCAATGAACAAATGAACAATCATACACATACACAGTACACCAGTGTTTTATGTGGAAACTCAAAGAGGGAGAAAACCATAGAATGATTTTTCTTATATGTCTTGAAGAATTACATTCATTGGAAGAACCAACTTCCTTTGTTTTCCATATGCAACTGGAAGGAGGGTCCAACCCCCCAGTTTCTCAGGCTACAACCTGAGGGAAGCTTCAACTCCCCAATTATCTGGATACAACCATAAGGAGGCTACAACCCCCTATGTTCTCCGGCTACAACCACCTGTCATTGCCCCATCCAACCACCTGAAGTAGAAGTAGAATGATGGAACCACTGTCACACTATCACTATGAGATATATCATTGTAAACCTGTACCAATAAACCTGAACCATGCATCAACCTGTACCATAAACAAGTGCATCAACCATGCACCAACTTGTACCTCAACCTGTAATCAACCTGTACCATAAACAAGTGCATCAACCATGCACCAACCTGTACCAAACAACCTATAATCAACATGTACCATAAACAAGTGCATCCAACCANCTGTACCATAAACAAGTGCATCAACCATGCACCAACCTGTACCAAACAACCTGTAATCAACATGTACCATAAACAAGTGCATCCAACCATGTACCAAGTATGTACCAATCATGTGTCAATTACTCATCAACTATGACTCATCAATATGTACCAAAATCATCAACTATACACCTCATGTATGTGCCAACTCATCAACTACTTGTCTCAACCATGTACTCAACATGTAACTCAACCAAAAACCCTCATCAATTTCATATCGATCTCTTCAAAGTAGATTCATTCAAAGTCGATTCTTTCAATCTGTGCATATCCTTTACATACCAATCTAGATTTGTTCCTTGTAACTTGTCCATCTTCATTTAATTTATTCCTGAAAACCCATTTTGTGTCGATCACATTATTATTATTTAGTCTTGGAACCAATTCCCAGGTGTCATTTTTTCTCTAGTTGATCCAATTCTTCATCCATGGCCTTATTCCAAAACTCATCCTTTTTGGCTTCTTCAAAACAGTTTGGTTCAATTGTAGATAAGAGTGCTAGTTGTATTTGTTCCGGTGAACAGATTCTTCTTCTAGTCTCAACTCCTGCATATTTGTTTCCGATAATCTGATCTGAAGGATGATTCTTCTATACTCGTTTACAGGGTGTCTTTGGAGACACTTGTTGAACTTGCTCTTATGTTTCTGTCGGATTCTCTTCATCTTCCTCTTCTACTTCCTTTTCATCTTTTTCTTCTTCTTCGGAAGGCTATTCCATTGATTCATTTTCTTCTTCCTTTGATTCTGGTCTTCCTATTTCATTAATTGTTACATTGATGCTTTCCACAATTTTGTTCAATCTCAGATTGTAACACTTGTATGCTTTCCTTATACTTGAGTAACCAACAAGTACTCCTTTGTCCACAAGAGAGTCAAAATTTCTCATTCTGCCATCTTCTCTTTTGATGTAGCATTTGCTTCCAAAAACTCTGAAGTGCTTCAAATTTGTTGGTCTTCCTTTCCATAGCTCGTAGGGAGTTTTGTCAGTGTTGTTTTTTAGAATTACTCTGTTTTGAATGTGAACTATTGTATGCACTGCTTGTGTCCAAAAATATCTGTCAATTTGTAATCCATTAGCATTGTTTGAGCCATTTCCTGTGTAATTATCATCCATTACGATAATGTTCCTTTGTATCTGAACCACTCTCTGAACCAATCTATGAATCCATGCTCTCGTCCACTAGCATATATCTATCCAAACCTGCTAAGTGTTCTTACGAATCCATATATGTCCATACTTTCCAAGACTCTACTTGCGCAACTATCCATAATGCTAACCCATTTATCATTATACTATCAAACTGTACTTTTGCTAACTGATTGCTCTAAATCTGTCTTCTCAAACTCTGCAAGTTGCTCGAAGGATGGTTCTTTGGTCTATCACAGCTATCACATAGACTCCCCCTGTCTAATATTCATATTACTTGGGAGTCTCTAAGCCGGATGGCTCAGAACAATTCCTTCTCTGATGTGTATTCATCATCATCTTCATTGTTAGATTCATCATCATCGTCATGGGTAGATTCATTATCTCTCTAAGCTCTGACTTCTTTCTTTCTGTCTGTGGATTCATCTTTCACTACAATGCCTGGAAGTACAATCTCTTGAACCTGTTCCTTATTTAATTGACCTTCCTTTCTTTCAGTTATTTTCCAAACCTTTTTGTATCTGACATCTTTATTTTTCTCTGTAGAATTTTTTTCATCTCGTTTTATTGCCAATCTTTCGATCTCATGTCCCTGGTATTTGTTCACTTGGTATCCCTGTTTTCTTATCCATACTTTCTTATATATGATATCAATATTCTCTTTCATGGAAGTATCGATCATGCTTCTACAATCACTGGCTATGTTTCCATAGTTATGACATTTGTAACACTCAATGTTACGTGCAGCCACATAGGCACTTCTTGCTTGAACATTTCTTTTATAATCCCTGCAATCTGCAACCTTATGTCCAAAGTTAGTACAATAAAAACAATGACCATGAAATAAATATTCATACCTGGAAGTGAATGATCTTATTTGTGGCGTAGTCCTTCTGAATTTTTGTCTTGACTAATCATGATCATGATTGAAGCTTCTTTATGGCTTGAACATGGATGGTCTCCTTGAAGATGTATCTTCAATAGTTTTCTTAGATTTTGGTTGACCATGATTCCTTCCTTTGAGTACTTCTACATAACTATTTCTATTTTCTTCATTCTTCCTTTCTAGCAACCTAGAGTGCTTCTCTTCATTCTCTATAATTGATGTGGATGTTTCTGTCTCTTCAACGTTCTTGTTGATCTTGACGATTTTACTTCTCAATGTGACAACTTCTTCTTCAAGCTTTTCAACCTCTTCTTCTTTATTCATTATCTGAGACTTCATGACTTCTTCTGTTCTTTTCGCTTCTTCAAGATGAATTTTTAATGTGATTATTTCTTCTTCAAGTCCTTTCTCTTCTTTACCAAACTCTGCCTCAAGCTGGTTTAAATCATTAGTACTTCTTTCCTTAAGATGATCTGTCAATATCTTCTCTCTCATTTCTGCTTCTTCCTTCTGTGCTGCTATGTTGGTTTCCAAACACTGCTTTTGATATTCAAGATTTTCTTCGATCTTTCTGGATTCTTCTAGATGAGTTCTTAAGTTCTCGATGACCTGTTGGACTTCTTCAAAAATGTGAACACTTTCCTTTTGTTTCATCAATTCTTTCTTCAGTGAATTATTTTCTTTTCTTAGTTCATCTAAAGCACTAATCAATTCTTCTTCATAATTGTCTTCCTTTTCAATTATTTTTCCTGACTCATTTCCTTCATGGCATTCTATTTCAAGATGTCCACATTTTTCACAATTAACACAAAACAACATACCTATGGTGATTATGTACTCTTCATCTTCAAAATCTTCTTGACATGGTGAACATAATTCTTCTTCATTTGTATTTTCATCTTCTTTGACATTTTTTGAATTTGTGATGGGTGAAGAATATATGTCATGTAACTTATCCCAAAGTTCTTTTGCTGATGAACATTTACCAACCTTTTCTCTTACCGGATTAGGTAATCCTTCCCAGATGAAATCCATTGTTATTTTGTTATTCTTCCTCAATTCCTTCTTGGCTACAGTCTTTTCCCTTTTTGAACTATCATATCCTGTAACAACTGATAGCCAAATATAATGTCCATGTTCATGTAAAAATACTTCCGTCCTTATGCTCCACATCTCATAGTTAAAACCATTCTTACCATTAAACATTAGTACTCCATTCTCAGAATAATCCATGATATCCTTCCAGTGGTTAAACTGTTTCCTTAAGGAACCGGCTCTGATACCAATTGTTGGATTACTGAGAAGGGGGGTGAATCAGTAATAGAGAAATATACTCCTTTTTAACCATATAATCCAAGTGTTATATCAA
>JASDQU010245334.1:15612-47336 GCA_032191745.1 Picea mariana | reverse complement strand
TACATTTATTATTGCTCATATGTATCAAAGATAGTCATTAATATTTGAAGTACTAACCACTGCAACACATTTTTAGTTTTATTTGCCTTGTCTCGCAAACAGGTGCCATTCAGTGGAATATCTTCTTTTTTACTATCCATTTGGCGGTAATCTGTGAAGGGAAAGCTTACCATAACCTTTGAAGCCTTAAACCCTTGATCATTTTCCTTCAGAACCCTAGATTACTAGGGACGTCTCCCGTGGGATTAGCCACCCTGAATAGAAAGAGCTCCCCATCGAGGTGATAGTGGGTGGGGAAGCTCCTGTTACGCCAGTTTGAGCCTTGTCTTCAAGCTACTTAAACCCTTCCTACAAACTGTGCGATAACAAAGCCTAAACTCATCAAGAAACTGTCTATACGGCTATACCAAGCTCTAGGAGCTTGCTTTAATCTGTATAAGGCTTTCTTCAATCTGCAGACATGAGACTTTCTGTCTTCAACCTCAAATCCTTGAGGTTGCTCTATATACACTTCCTCTTCGATGACACCATTTAGGAAAGTTGTCTTTACGTCCATCTGGTGCAGCTTCCACTTAATCCTAGCTGCAAGAGCTATGATGGTTCTGATCGAAGTGTATCTGGCCACAGGAGTGAATGTCTCTTCATAGTCGATGACTTCCTTCTGGGAAAAGCTACGAGTGACAAATATTTTTTTATACTTCTCAATACTTCCATCAACAACATGTTTTATTTTGAAGAGCCGTATGGAGGATACCACATATTTACTCTTCGCTCTGGGAACTATTTTGAAGAGCCATATGGAGGATACCACATCTTTACTCTTTCCTCTGGTACCTCATCACATGTTTTGCAGCCACTAGGTGAACACGTCTGGGTTCTACCAGAAACTGACTCAAGGTGTTCACGGCAAAACAAATGTCTGGTCTAGTGTTTGTCAGGTATATCAACGATCCAATAATCTGTCTGTACAGTGTGGCATCAATCAACTTTGACGAAGTATCGACCAACAGCTTCAGCTTCGCTTCCATGGGTGTATTCATGGGCTTGCATTCCAACATGTCGAATCTCTTCAAGATTTCGACCGTATACTTCCTTTGGTTAAGGAAGATCCTCCCAGGACTCTGCCATACCTCAAGACCTGAGGATACCACATCTTTATTTTGAAGAGCCATATGGAGGATACCACATCTTTACTCTTTCCTCTGGTACCTCATCACATGTTTTGCAACCACTAGGTGAACATGTATGGTTATGTTCTTTCATTCAGCTACACTGTTTTGTTGGAGATTATAGGGAGTAGTGAGTTCCCTCTTGATTCCAACATCTTTGCAAAAGTTCGCAAACTCTTTTGAGGTATATTCTTCTCCATTATCTGACTTAACTATATTAATCTTCCTTTCAGAAAGGTTCTCTATCAAGGCTTTGAATTCCTTGAACTTGTTGAACACTTCATCTTTAGATTTCAAGAAATATATCCAGGTTTTATGAGAGTAATCATCAATGAATGATACATACTGTACATACCCACTAATGGAGTATGATGGCATTGGGCCACATACATCTGAATGAATGAGTTCTAGGACTCCTTCTGCCTTGATGTCCCTCTTCGGAAACAGGTTCTTGATGTTCTTCCCTTGTGCACATCCATTGCATATGCCTTCATGGTCACCTTTGAGTTCTGGTAAACCTGTGACCGCTTTGCATATGTATGGTAGTGCCTTGTAGTTGATGTGGGCTAACCTTCTATGCCAAAGTTCACATGAGTTTTCAATGGTGTGGGTCATGCCATCCTCTGAGTGACCCTTTAGTCTATACAAGCCATTTTCTTCACTTCCAATGATGATTGCTTCATTTAAGGTTTCTCCTTTATCCCACATAAGAACTTCTCCATCTATAAAGGAAACTCTGAAGCCTTTCTTTTCTAAAGTTGAAATGGAGAGTAGGTTCTTCTTCAAGCTTGGTACATATAGTACGTCCTTCATTTTTAGTGAATTCCCTGAATTCAGTTTGTGTTTTGATTCTCCCACTCCCTTGATGGGATATTGGTAATCATCTCCAAGTGTCACTTTCTGAGAAAACTTCTTTTCTGAGATACAAGAGAGAATGTTTCTTTGTCCCGTCATGTGATTGGATGAACCACTATCAATGAGCCAAGTATCCTCCCCAGGTGTTATAGATCCTGAGAGGGCCGAGATCAAGACATGGTCTTTGATCTGCTCTCTTATCATCTTCGCGGGTGGCTCTTCATCTTCGACTACATGGGCATGGAGACTCTTATGTTTTATCTTGTATTCTTCTCGTCTGGATTGACAAAAATTCGCAATGTGTCCCATCTTGTCACAATGATAGCATTGTACAGATGAGTAGTCCCTTTCCTTTCGTTGTCCTTTCTTCTAAAATCTCCTTGAATGAGATTCTTTATGATTGAATTTGTTTGACTGTTGAGGCTCTTTATGAGTCTCCTTTTGAAAGTAGGGTTTCTTCCTTCCTCCTTTGGTGTGAGTAGCTAGGGATTGATCATCATCTCTTGCTAGTAATGCTTCACGATTCGCTACTCTTGTTTCTTCTTGGATGCATTCTTCCCATAGACTATCAAACTTCAGTTTCTTCGTTCTGACACATATCGTTTGGATGAATGCATCCCAAGGTCTTGTGAGACCATTTAGGGTCGTCATTATGAATTTTTCTTCGTCTATGGTATCTCCAATAGCTTCTAACTGTTCTTTGAATTCTGAGATTCTGGAGAAGTATTCCTGAATCGTTTCTCATGTCTGCATCCTTGTATTCTTCAGTTGAGTTCTAGGATTCATCTTCTGGTTTATGTTCTTTCCTTCATATAGTCTGTTCAAGGCATCAAACATTTCTTTCGGAGTCTTCTTAGATGACACATAAGGAATCAGGTGGTCTTTGATTGAATCTGCAATGATTCTTTTGGCCCTGGTTGTGTCCTTTTGATGCTTTTCCTTTTCTGCAGCATCGGCGGGTTCTAGTACTTCCTCTTTGACGAATCTTGCTAGGTCATTCTCTTCAAGAATGAGGCCAATCCTATACTTCCAGGAACGGAATTTTTCCACTCCTTCTAGCTTGTCAACAAGCTTAATGCTTGCAGACATCTTTACCTGGAGCTAGGAAAATGACAGAAAATTGAAATTGCTGAAAATCAAAATCTGAACTGACCATGAGGTGCGCCTGGCTGAGGCGAGTATCCTGGTGTGTTTGGATTTGAGAAAATCCAACTTTTTCTCTTCCAAATTTGATCTGTGGATTTCTAGACTGGTGCTTCTGGTTTTCTGGTACCTCTGGTACTCTGGTACTTCTGGTACACTGGTTTTCTGGTACTTCTGGTACTTTGTGAAACTATGGTTTCACTTTCCGGGAGATCCAGCCACTGAAAAGGTGTGTTGAGAGTGCCAAAGTGATCCTTAGGGGAGGGCGCACTTTTCTAGATGGTTTTGGGGCTGAAAAGCTTCACCATCAAAAAGCCCTATTTTTCATGTACGACAACAGTGACGTTTTTCACTCTTGTGAAAGATGCTTCCTTCAGCTTGGCTCTGATACCATGTTAATGTTTAAGCCATTATTATAGTTCTTTGCATATTAGATAACAATAGCATAATACAAGATCACTGAGAAATACACAATCACAAGAGACATAGCATTTATCCTGGGAAACCCTCTAGGGGAAGAAAACCCAGCAAAACTTCCTTATTATAGATAGCCAAAACAATGCCAAGACATCTCTTAAACTAATACAGAAGATCCTCTCCTAGATATGCGCCACTCTCTCTCCTTCTTCTAACTGCAGATCCGAAACTTGTATCACGAAATGAGCAAGTGAGTTGTGTATCTAAGTGAGGCGCTAGTCTCCTTATTTATACAAGACTAGCACGTGTGAAGTGTCTCTTCACTGGCAGGGCCGACTTCTCCAACTTGGTGGTTATAACCACCTTTATTATGTTTTGGGGCCTCTTTAATAACTGTTGGGGTCGACTTCTTATTTTGCCTATTAAAATTATCATTTGACCAATCCGCAAAAGGGGATTTGGTCCTATTACAATAGCCAACATGATCAATCCACAATGGGGAACCATCGGACCCCCGGGCCACCAAGATACTATTTTTGAATATATGTAATATAAAAACCTGACATGACCACCAAATAACTAGCCCTCAGGTAAACCGCTCCATCGAGAGATCGAACGATTGTTGTAACCCACTCAAAATAAACAAGAACCCAACCCGACCACCGAACCATCAGACCTTCAGGACACCAGGTAATTATTAATGAATAACTAAAACTTAGAGGTTTATTTGAAATTCATAAATGACTCAAAGAAATTTATTAAAACGTCCAAGTTGGAATTCAATCAAATCTTAAACAACAAAGAAGTCAAATATCCCCAACAGTAATGAATAAAAGAAATTAAATCAAAATATTCAGAAGTTTTTGTAAGCGACCCATTATCTTATTCAAAATATATAAAGGTAGATTTATTTGGTTCGTCCAAGGCCAAATTACCAAGAGATATGAACTCAAATTACCCAACACCAAATATGATGGTAAGGCTTATTGAAGGAATGGAGAAGATTACTTCTACTATGCAATCCATGGGAAACCAAATGATTGGGATGGAGAGGGAACAATAAAACCATATGCACTACAGGCATAATTTTCAACCACAGAGGAATTTTGGTATTGACGAGAATATACGACTCGAAGATACCAAATTGACTATACCTTTAGAGCCTACAAATGTAGTATAAAACAAATAAATTTGGTGTAGAATATGCAATGGTGCTCATCCAAAGAGAACATGCAGAGTCATTAGGTCCCTAGCTATGCCAATCGAGAATAATCCAAATGAAGGTATCTTTGATCATAGTAGTGATTTTAATTATATTGGAGATAATTTTATTTATGCTTTGGATGATAGGGTTTACACTATACCTAGTCTCTAGAGAAAATATGGCTAAAATAAAAAATAGAAGTATCTAGACCGATAAGTTGTAGGGCATGTTTGGTTAGAAACCTTCTCCCCAGGGAATTATAGGCCTTACAAAAAATATAAAGACTTAAGTTATGCAAATCAATGAGAGGATCATCCCCCTTCATCACAATAAGGTATGCAAATTGACTCCTTCAATAGTACTAAGGTTGTTAATGAGTTGACTAAAATTAAATTGCAAGTCCCTCTCATGGAGCTTATCAAAATCCCAACATATAAAGAGAAAGTTAAAAGGATTTTTGGTTAAATGAGAATGAATATAAGATGGTGATTTGTTAAGGTATGAATCAAGAGGGAAGAAATAGGGCTCACCGTCCATTGTATGTTTCATTGATTGTTAATGATTTATTGCTCCACAACTGCATGTTGGAATTTGGTGCTTCTACAAATGTGATTCCTCTTAAAGTTATGAATCAACTAGGGATTCAAATTACATGGCCTTACGAGAATGTATGTGTCATGAATTCTAGAGAATTTAAGTTTCATGGTTTAATCAAAGATATCCATATCAAACTAGTAGCATATCCTGATATCTCTATTTTGATGGATGTGGTTGTAATTGATGTGTCAGATGCACGAGGTATGTTTCTTTCTAGAAAATGGGTATCTTGCTTGGGTGGAAGTATACAACTTGAGTTTTCATATGATACCATCCCTACAGTGGATAATACATATAACCCTATAGGGAGCCCATGATGAAGTTACATGTTGAAGAACCCATGGATCGACATGTGTGTTATGAGGATGATCTTGGAAATTATGATGTACTAACCCAACATATAGGTTCAACTATGGAAAATTCCTTAGAAGAAGACTACGATAATACATGGGAAATGCATTTTAATGGTGCCAAGTCAAGGACATGTGATGAAATGTGAATTATGTTTGATTTTGAAAGAGGTGAATTGATACCATATTCCTACAGGTTATAATTTGATTGTACAAACAATGTAAATCAATATGAGACTTTGTAGTTGGGATTGGAATTAGCTAAAGGAATGAAAATCGAAGTTTTGAAGGTAGTTGGATATTCTAATTTGATGCCTTCTCCATTAAAGATGTTTCTAGAGATGAAAATAAGCATATTGATACATTAGTTGTGGTAGTAGCAAATCTGCCACCTCATGATGAGATGTTGAAAGTTTATTTCAAAATGGAAGTCGTTGTTAGATATTTTGTCCCTAATAATTTTGATAACTAGCAATTTTTTAATGGTGATGCACAAATTATTGGATTTTTGGCTAATTGTAGAAATTCTCTTCATGCCAAATAAATTGGCAAGAGGAATCAGATCCTCTGATCATGCAATTGAGAGAAAACAAAATTCCCAAAGAATTTGTTCCTTTGGAGAAATTATTTGATCGAGATGATAGAGCTAGAAGACATTAAGAAGAAGCTAATATTGAAGATTGCATTAAAGTTAATATTGGTATATAATTGCATCTGAAGATCATATGCATTGGGAAGAATTGCAGTATTGATGAAAGAAGAGATATAGAAGCCTTAATTTGATAATACAAAGATAGAGTTATGATGAATTGAAGGCCTAGAAAGGAGAGATCATCAGGCACACAAACCCATTAAAAGGAGATAAACCTTTTAGGAAAAAACAAAGACACATAAACTCAAGACTAGTACCTATCAATTTTGAAAGAAGATACAAAAAATGTTGGAGGATAGAATCATTGCACCCACTAGAAATTTATCCAGGGTAGCTAAATTGGTCCCAGACAGAAAGAAGAATGGTGAGATCAAATTATGTGTGGATTTTAGAAATTTGAACAAGATATTTCTAGAAGATAGTTATCCTCTTCCCAATATGAAACATCTTTTGTACTAGGTTACAAGGGAAAGTATGATGTCCATGCTAGATGATTTTTCAAGATACAATCTGGTATTTGTGGTGGAAAAGGACTAGGAAAACATTGTATTCACCACTCCATGGGGAACATTCCAATATCTTAGTATGCCATTTGGGTTTCTCAAAGTTGGATCCACCTTCCAAAGAGCCATTGACTATGCATTTGAGGACATCATGGGTACGATAATTGGTGTTTATCAAGATGATCTTACAATTTTTTTCTAACGATAAGAATGTACACGTTTATCATCTTAGACAAGTATTTGAAAGATGTAGAAAATATGGTATTTCTCTTAACCCTAAAAGACATGTTTTTGGAGTTGATGAGGGAAAGTTGTTCGGACATATTGTATATAAATAAGGTGTTAAAATTTATCTAACTAGAGTTAAAGGGATCCAAGAAGTGTCATTTCTTACTGATAAAAAGACAATCCATTGCTTTTTTGACAAAATTGATTTCATTAGAAGATTCATAACTAACTTTGTTGAAATTGTAAAGCCCAATTCTATGACGTTGAAAAAACATCAAGAAGTAAAGTGGAATGCTCAAAGCAAAGAATCCTTCCAAAAAATCAAAAAATATATATCTTTAGCGCTTGTATTAGTAAACCCTAATTATTCAAAGAATTTTCATTTTTTTTCTCTTTCACTTTTGAAGGAACTATTGTAAGGGTCCTCTAGAAAAATAATCAAAATTTGGAGCAACCCATTGCACTCATGAGCAAAACCATGAGAAGTGTTGAATTAGGATATTCAATCTTTGAAAAACAAGCATATGAATTGGTGCAATATTAGAAGCATTTCATAAGCTATATTGGAAATTCCAAGGTAATTGCATTCTTGCCTCATGTTACAGTCAAATATATTCTTGTTCAACATGATTGTTTGGAAATAAGAGGAAATTGGATGTCTAAGATTTAAGAGTATGATTTGGAGTTTAAACACACTAAATTAGTGAAATGGTAAGGTTTGGCTAAGTTTCTCATAGAAATTAATGAAGAAGCACTTGAATTGCAAAAGGAAACTAGAACTAAAATAGTTCTAACCATTCTTGAAGATTTGCAGAAAAGTGAATGGTATGGAGATATCATTTATTATTTGCGAAATTTGTCTTGTCTAGATCGGATAAAGGGGTCCAAAAGAAGACCATTAAGATTGAATGCCTCTAGTTATTGTCTCATGGAAAAAGGATTGGGGTGGAGAAACCGAGATGGTCTTATTTTTAGATGTGTTGATTTTCTTGAAGCTCAAACATTGAAGAATTAAATGCACAATGAGTTTGTATTGGGTATTTCACAACTAAAACAAACACACATAAAGTTTTGAGAGTTATTTATTATTAGCCTTCTATATTTTCTGATGTTCTTAAATTTGTGAGATCATGTCAACCTTGTCAATTGTTTGTAGCCAAGTAGAAGGTAGAATCATTGCCTCTACAACTAGTCATCGTAGAAGCACCATTTCAATAGTGGAGTTTTATAGGAGAATTCCATCCCAACTCAAGCAATGGATACAAAAAGATCTTATAACCCATAGATTACTTCACTAGATGGGTAGAGGAAATTCCCACCAAGAGAGCTACAAAGGAGGTGGTCATAAAATTCTTCGAAGAGAAGATCATCCCCTGATTTGGGGTCCTGACAAAGATCACAACTGACAATGTGAAAGCCTTCAAAACCATTGATTTGTTAAAGTTTTGTCTTGATTATGAAATATTTCTTTTCAATTATTATCCATAAAGGTAATGGACTAGCAAAATCAAACAACAAAAATTTGATAAGGATCATCAAGAAGACAATTGGAGATAATAAAAGAAGTTGGGACAACCAACTCAAGTTTGCATTATGGGTTGACAAAATTACAAAGAATCAAATCGATGGGAAAATTCCATTTGAATTGTTTTATGGGATATAGGTCACTTTTCCTATTCATTTGAATATCCCAATGCATAAAATATTACATCCTTTCACCACCAATCAAGAAGTGATTCAAACAAGGATTGATCAACTCATGGAGCTAGATGAACATCAGAGAGTAGCTCTATAGGAATTGATAGCAAGCCAAAAAGGAACCAAGAAGGTCAACAAAAATCTTGGCCCAATGAGTTAAGTAAGGATATCTTGTGCTTCGATGGGACAAACAACACAAGAAACCAAGGGATCATCATAAGTTTCACAGGTTATGGCTTGGACCTTTCAATATCAAAGTAATTGTTGGATCGAATATATTCTATATCAACCATTCAGATGGAGAAAAGATTGAGTTTCATGTGAATGGGAATTTTCTAAAACGTTATTACAATTGAGGCACTAGTGCCTGTTAGCACATAGAATTGAAGGGGTAAAAAAAAACCACTTTGGGCTTTGTTTTTGAGTCACACCTTTGATCCTTACATCATTACCGTCACATGCCACCTCTCAGTTGTATAAAAGGTTCTCTTTGTCATCATCCATCTATTTAAATGTCAAGTTAAAGACAATAGTATGTGCTTCCAACTCACTAGGAGAGTTCGCAGCGTACTCATGTGCTCCATTCATTCATTACCATCATTACCTTTTTGTCATGCTAAGGGATTTCATTGTTTTTCAGAGCCTATGTTTAATAAATTTTAAGGGATCAGGTCTTTAGACATCCTAATAGTCTCCTCGAAGCATGCAAATCTTGTTTGAATCGGGCGTTGTGAATTCATTTCCTGTAGCCGAGTCTTCTAAAGATTTGATCATACATTTTGAAAAATGATGTGGGTTTTTCTGAATTTTTATGTGGAGGAGCATGATATTGGCATTAACCTGCTGAAAAAAATTCAACCCAACCCAGTTTGGCATTTGAAAGATAAAATTAATACACCAATGCGTTGCGAACTGGTTGAAGAAGAGGAAGCTTTAGAGGTTGGACAGCTTACAAACATCCGTGTGCAAATTCAAAGACATAAGCATCAAGCCTAGGTCCATCAAGTGCTCCATGAGATTTTTCATCATGTTTGAGGGTCGAGAAAAGGGTTTTGGTTGGCTTTCCTCTTGACGCTTCGAACTCTGTGCAGCAAATCCAACACTATGAACCCTCTGTTCCAACACTTTTTAAAAACTCGTCTTCTGCATCTTTCTAAAGCTGCAATCTTAACAAGTTATTAAACTCCTATCCAGTCTGTAGTGTGCAATTGATCATCTATGGGAACCGAATTAAAATTTGCAAGTGTAGTGATGTTGTGAACAAATTATGATGTTGATAAAAAACCTATTTTGCAGAGACTCTTTGTCTCCCTTCATTATAATTCTAAGTAGTATTTCCTTAGCCTTTCTATTTTAATAATGCCTTGTCTTATTCCTGGATGTGTAATGAGTTGAGATGTACATAAGTTCTACACAGGATTAGCCTATTAGAAAAGTCTTGTTATCAAAACCCTAATCCTATGTATCCAATGTTTCACATCTAATAGTCATTTAATATTGCAGTAAGGTTTTCTTCATACAGTATTTATGGACAATCAGCAGCAAAGGAAGACTCACAAAGGAGGAGCTTCAGAGTTAGAAAATGAAGTTGAACTTCCTTAAACAATATCAGTTTTTGACAAGTTTCATGTTTATGCATTTCTGAAGATTTGAGGATGGTTATCATTATAAACCATATTTAGCTCCTGCGACGTTCTCTTCTAGTCATATACCAAGATCATGAGTTGTTACAATAGTTTGTGGCACTCGAAATGGTTTTTGGAACACTTTAAGGCGTTTTCAAGTGAAACAAGCTGCTACAGGAGAGTTCCCAGTGTCAGCGCTGCGAACTAGTATTTTTTATAGTTTGTAAATAATTAACACACAACAGAGGAATGTTTTGCTTGTAACTTTTGATTTCCAATCTGGGTTCCTATGAAACTTGGTGTGGAGGTAAAACATGGTGTTTTGGACTTGCTGACAAAACTTCAACCTGACCCAGTTCGTATTTTTGGAGAAAAGATAAAAACATCACCTACAGGAAAGTTCGTAGAGCATGCTGTCACAGGCGTTGTGAACTCTAACAGTTTGAAAAATTCGAGCTATGGGAAGGCTACCAGCTGTGAAGGAAGGTTTGAATGGTCTCCTAGGATTTATTTTGATATGAGGGACATGTGTTCCATCTCCAAATCAATCAGGATGACATGTTTGAAGAGGCATTTATCACAATAGGAAAGATCTCGGAAAATAGGATTTTGTTAAGTTTTTGTTGGAATATTTTGTAACAAGACTCCTAAATGAAGGAGGATCCTATGTATCTCCTTGGTTTCGACCTCCTTAGGGTACATAGAGATCATTGACTATAAATTAAATGGATTTTGAGAAGGAAAGGGTTGGATTCATGATCCAAGAGAAGAGAGAGTTGGAGGAGCAGTTTTAGTTGCTCATTTGTAAGCTCGAGGGCCTGCTTGTAATGACATTTTCTTCCATTAAAGATTCATGAGAGTTGTTATCAAATTGTCTTCTTTGTTTTCCCACTTCTTTTTTATCTTCTTGTTTGAATATATTGCAGGTTTTGAGAATCATAGCTGCCATTGATCGATGGATTCATGAACAACAAAGGATTTGTTGTAGCTTGCCCATTCAATCATTGTTTATTGTTTAAGCAATCTTTATCTGCTTGCAGAAAGGATCTCTGTACAATGGATGTTCTTCCTTTTTTCATATTCACCATGCTTCTACTCATAATTATATATCCATTTTGTCTGATATACAGTTTGATTGCCTTTGATCTGTAGGATGTTGTGACTCTTTGCCCAATGGAATGCTTATGCTGACATTTTGTTGCCCTCTCCCTTTCTTTCCCAGTCTTGTTGATCCACCTACTCAAACCATTCAATCCATTTATATTCTAATGGGTACTGGGCTTACACTTACAACAGTCTAAGTGTGACTCTCAATGCTAACAGTGCCATTTTAGAATAGAGTAGTTAGTAGGAGGAATAAGCTTTATGATAATTAAAGTAGGAGTTATTTGTTGTTCCTTTGGCATCTTGGTTCATGCCTTTCTTTGTAGAGCCATTTTTGAAGAACTATGTAATGTCATGAGAACAATTGGACTATGATGTTGGGGGTGATGGATGTGTTTGATCCATCACCTACTTACCCACCATGTTGGTTTTGTTGCAAGTGCATTGAGAAGATTCTTGATTTCTCCTACACCCTATAGGAGCGTCCAATGCACATATGGAGCCGATTGCTATCAATAGATCATAGGCACTTGAGACAATGGAGCATTGTCACATTTATGGAGGCATAATTCTTCATTATAATTACTCTTAATGCATATTCACATTCCTTAAGGAATATTTTCATATTTGGAGGCATGATCATCTTTATGGACACCATTCACATCCCACGAGGCAAGATCTAAATATTGGATACATGAATGGATGTGTTGATACTACTTATGTGGCACTTAGGTGGAATGCCTCTCATGTAATGAGGACAAGTGACACTCTAAACCCCTTTCAAGGATGATTACTCACCAATTAAGGAGCCATCCATACAATAATTTGGCTAGTTTTGGGTATATTTATGGCACAAGGTGATAATTTATTAAAGGTTGACCTCATTCTAGCCCCCACATAGCACACATGTTCATGAAAATCATTATTTTCACTGCCTTGGAGTCACATTTGATGAAATGACTTACTCAAGAACACTCTAGAAGGGATTTTTTAATATTATTTATCATATCTTATCCTTAGTAAAGTGAGACATCCCATGAAGGAAACTCTAGAAGAGCACAAGAATTTAAGAAAATAAGTATTTTAGTGGAATGACTAGCTTGAATAGATGGCATGTGGACCTTTTGATCGAGTCTTCAAAGACCAAAACAATGCTTATTTGGTGTAGTGTCTCTCTTCTAAGGGTATGTAGACTTTTCCAATTAATATTTTGTTTGTATATTGTTGCAAGGAGTGCCTATAAAAGAATATATCCCTCTCACTTGCATCTTGTGTTTTCATTGTGGAGAAATCCCTACACCTTTGGGCTATAGTTGACGATATCTTATGCAGGTTTGGAGTTTATTTGAGAAAATATTTTAGATTTGTCATCATCATTGGTAAGGTTGGTATTGTTCCTTGTTTTTTTCTCTCTTATGTTGGAAATATTGCCACTGTCCTAGTATTTATCTTCAACATTGATGGGTCTAAAAAGAGACTTTATAAGTCTTTTTTAGGCCCTAATTTCAAATCTGATTTATGCTATGTGCATGGGTTGTTCTCTTTAATAAAAGACTATCTTACACTTCATTTTCAAATTTTGATTTTATGTTAAGAGCAAAGAATGCAATAAACATACTATTGTGTCTTTATGTGTTTGGTGTGTTTAGTTGGAATATGATTTTGCAACACCATTGTAACTGAGATGGATTATTGTTTTACGTATCTTCACGGATTTAATATTGTCTATCATGAAGTCTTTCAACATTCAAAGTGTTTTGACCCCATTTGACCCAAAGACAACCACTTATATACTTGAATTCACCGCAATAATATTTGTTGTGTTATCACACAAGTTGTAGGTTGGGAAAATCCTAACCCAACCACCAAAATGGCGACAACTAAGAGAGAACCTACCCACTGTCACCTTAGGTAGGTGTTCCCGTCACTTTAGAGGTGAAGTGTTCACCTCAAGGGGGGAATCCCGGTGACCCTAGGGGGGGAAAGAGATGAAAAATGTGATGTATAAATGAATGCCCCTATAAGTCAACTTTCTATGTGTGGAGAATGTCTTGAGGAAGGTCTTGATGGTAGCCAGGGGTTTCCAAGAAGTAGTAGACCTCACAAATGTTGATTGTACTTGCTCGAGACACAAGGAAAATAACGATACAAGCCCAAGTATATGATGGACAAACAAATTAAGCTTGATGTCCCTAATTGCAGCAGTTAGTAACAATATATATCAATAATGAAAATAATAATTAACGCCGCAAACATGTTGCTAAAAGTCGAGTTGAAAGAGCAAGAGATAAACTAGAAACAACTAGAATAGTTCAAGTAAGATAGCATTAAACTTTTAGCAATGAAACAAGGTTGTTACAAAAGATAATTGCATAATTATTTTGCAGCATTATAGATGTAGCAAACTTATTGTTACAACAGTAAATTCAACCATCAAAACTCACAAAGAATCCACCCAAAATTTGCACTGGACTAAGTAGATAAAGGTGGCAAACTCTTAGCTAATTTTGATGTTTGAAAAGCAAGTTATAAGTGACAACAAATTAGGGTTTCTGCAGCCTTAATGGCTCAAGATGAAAGTTTATAACAGCAACAAGCAATACCCCTTTAGAGGGGATGCCCTAGTGGCTGAAAGGTGCTCTAGGCACAATGAACAAAACCCAGATTGCAGAAAGTTGAAATGACTGAAAATCACCTTTCCCAATGCAACTATTTATTTCTCCAATGAAAAATATTCAGATTAGTTCCTTTAAAATTGGGTAAATGGAGTCTTAGAATAAAGAATTAGATCAACAAAGACCCTAGGGGTGTAAGCCATTTTACTTCCTAGGGTATGTCAATCAAACTTAGGTTAAATCTAAGAGGGTATACACACTCGTATTCCTCCTAGCAACCCTTGCAAAATAACTTGTAAACTTTAGCAAATTAGATGAAGCTTTATGGAGGGTGTATCCAACATACTCCTAGGGTTTCAAACAACCATAATCAAGAAATAGCAAGAAATAACTAACAATGCATATTTTTCCTTACCAATTCCAACAGAGACCCTAGGGGTGTAAGCCATTTTGCTTTCTAGGGTCATGGATGATTTTAGGGGCTAAATTTCTCTCATGGGCTAATTTTCCATGGTTTTTCCAAAAATGAGATTCACTATTTTAAAAACGATTCGCCCAAATTCTATAGGATAAAATTATTTTACCTTAAAAATGGCCAAAATTTTATAAAAACTATATAAAATCCTTAGAAATTTGAATATTTTACAAAAATATCACCAAACATTTATAGTTGACATATGAAGGATAAGTAATATTCGCCAAGGTTTCTACATTTCAAAATAAATTTCCATCCTTAAAATCATCCTTGCCTAGGGTATGTCAATCAAACTTAGGTTAAATCTAAGAGGGTATACACACTCGTATTCCTCCTAGCAACCCTTGCAAAATAACTTGTAAACTTTAGCAAATTAGATGAATCTTAATGGAGGGTGTATCCAACATACTCCTCCTAGGGTCTCAGACAATCATAACCAAGAAATAGCAAGAAATAACTAACAATGCATATTTTTCCTTACCAATTCCAAGAGAGAGAGAAAATGGTCCCACGTGAAAATGTAATACTTATACCATGGATCTACATACTTATACTTGGGATCTCTAAATCCTTTTTCTTAACTAAAGATAAACTCTATTTCCTTAAGAGATTGATAGAAGGTGAGGGGGAAAAGAGATAATAAAGAGGCCTATAAAAGATAAGATTCTCAAGGAAGACCCAGGAGACATAAGAATGATTTACCAATCTAACCTTCCGGGCTAAGAGGTCTTATCGAAGCTTATCGAAGCTTATTGAGTTATCCAAGCTTAGCTTCCCCATTTCACCTGAACCAACCTCACCTAAGCCTGCTTCATCAGAGCCTACCTTACCCGAGTCCGCTTTAGGGGGTCATTGTCTAACTGGTCTAGCTCAGCGTTCTGTCAGCTATCGAATACAAAAATTCAGTTCCCGAAGACAGACATTCGTTCTGCCACTTTCCAAAGACAAACATTTTGCATGCAATCAATTTTGTACCTTTTGAAGCGGCCAACACACTTAGGCTATCACAAATCAAGTTAGAGAACTTCTTAGACCTTACTCTTTATTACCTAGTGTAATCGAGATAGAGAGCATGATGCATTATTAGGCTATCCAGATATGCAATGAATATATTTGGATCTGCAAGGTGCACACCAAAGTTGGGGCGGGAAGGCCATGTTTGTTTCGTGCTCTTTCTAAGTCCTAAGTACGGTTCACCCCAAGACCCATGGGATGTCTACCCGCCTGCTCCCAGAAACCACTGCCTAAAACACTAGTAATCCAAAAGCTCACTTCATTAAAAAAGGAGAGTCTTATGAAATTAATGGTATCACATGAGCTTAGCTTGCTAGTGGTGCTCATAATTAGCCTGCTCAATCAACACCTTAAGAGTTTAGTCCTGGATAAGAAACTGGTACTGGAAGATATGTTATTGGTACGGATACTCGCTATTCCATTGGTTCTAGTTACTGTATCATATGCTTAATCTACAGGATCTACATGATCTACTGCTACTGCTCTTTCCACTCCACTTAGCTAACGAATCTCACTTTGTTACGCCTTATAGAAAGACTCCAACAACTGAGTGATATATATCCCCGACCCACTTTGTGGTCAAGAAAGAAAGAAAACTCTAGTCGCCCCACCCACCATTAATTTGAGTAATCCACAAACGACGAAGATCTCTCTTGCGTTTACCTCTATCTCGGTGGGCGGAAACTAAGGCTCTAGCTTTCCATTGGTTAGCAGTTCGAAAAAGGCCCACCGGTTATCAAGCTTTCTATTTTATTAAGTAAATCTATTAATTGAATGTATGTCAGGTGATTCCTTTCAAGTAAGTAAGTCAGGGCGGCACATAAGAGGCTAGAGCAGGTGAGGTGCGAAGGTAAAGTAAATCAGATACCCAAGAAGTAAGTTGAATATTTGGAGTTTGGTCGACCGGTCGATCCAAAAAGCGTCTAAAATGCGTGTTTTGGTTAGTTTACCTTATCTTATCGGTTGGATTATTAAACCATAGATGATAGTTTCTAGTATATTAACCTATTAGGATCACTCAGGGAACCCTAGTTTCACCAAGCAAATTCACCATAAGCATCAAGAGAACAATCATCCAAGAGGTGTGCATCACTCCTCATCCATTCACCAAAAGATAACACTATAAAACATTTGCACAAGAGAGAAACACTATAATGCCCAAGAATAGCGAAAATTTCAGCCAAGTATTTTTCACAATGTGAGAGTTATGTTATGAAATGAGATTCACATTATCTTTATTTATACAAAAAAGTCTAACACATAGGTTGTCCACATTCAAAGGGTAAAACATAAGATAGGGGGTCAACAATCCTTATCTTACCCCTTTAACCAAATAATTCATTTAAAATTCACTTTTGCACATTAGAAACCCTAAAAGTAAGATGATGTCACCCCTTTAGGGGACGTTTTGGCATATGTGGCAAGTTGTTGAGGTTGGGGATGGAACGTTTGGCCTCCAAAGGCCCTCTCTTCATGTGTTATGGCATTCTCCCTCAAGTCAACATGCTCTCTTCATCAATTGATGCCAAGTGTCAATGAGCAACTCTATCACCACCAAACCCTAACCCCTTTGTGGCGTCAAACCTCACTAAAGTGACGTTTTTCCCTCTTCAAGAAAAACGTTTAGCTAGTAGAGGCTAGGTTAGGTCCTCCATGATTCCATGCAAGCATTCAAAGGCATGTCTCTCTGATCCGATGTGCGGGCCTATATCATCCAACCCGTGGGCTTCTTGCCCCATGGAAGCCCAAGATAGGCTTGTTCTCCCAAAACTGACCACCAAGTAAGGTCCTACAAAACAAAAGAGTATGTCCTCCAAAGATCTCAAGTCAAAGATATCATGACAAGTGTAAACCACATCTAATAAGAAAGGTACTTAAACATGTGTATTAAAACTACCTCATCAAATCAAACAAAAGCTCAAAGACCCTATACAATTGACCAAGTTTAAGTATGGGAGGGGTGTCATAAAAGTCCTACTCGATAGACCAAAACCCTCAAGTAGGGGATGCTCCCAAGGGTGCCCCTTCAAGGTCATGTAATGGATGATGAGGTGGATAGGGGTTTAGACTTCATAGGTCAATGGGTTTCATGACATACAAGGGCTCATATTGTCTCATCTATGGGTGCCTTTGTAGAGGGTGGGTTGCACCTTCGTTTTCAATGCATCATTTTTCTAAGCCCATTCATTGTCTTTTAATTCTTTTAGGACGTTTCCAGGTTGAAGCCAAGGTGAGGCCTCTACCTAAGCAATAAAAATTGCGCCCACCTTGACTCTACCCTGGTCACATCATGCTTCCCCAAGTTGGGAACATGTGTGGGGCTTCTATCTAAGCATTAAAAACAGTTCCCACACGTGCCCCTCCCTGGTTGGCATTTGTTATTAGTTATTATTTCATGGGTCCCATCAATTCTTATGAGAGACATTTCATTTTCCTCGGGATCCCTTGGCGAGCATATAGAAGGTTAATGGTTTGGATTTTATCTTTTGCCAGCTACAAGCCTCTGGGCCTTTAGCCCCTTATTCCCATGAGATGAGGTACATGCCCTTCTTGGGTCACTAAAGCCAAAGGGCCTAGAAGAGGGCAATATGATGGGAATGTAATGAGCGGAAAGTGGTAAGTATGGTCGCGAATGGTATGACAACCCCTCAAGGTACCCCCGGTCACAAACCTTCCCCAAAGGTTGGCCACTTACTAGGAAATCTATGACACTCACCAAGGTGAAACAAGGTCAAAAGTATAATGTCCAAGCATGCATTCTATAATCAAAAGCAGTTTAAATACAACATGTTTAAATGCCTCAAATATTAGGGTGATTACCTGCCACAATACCTGACTAGTACCGCATGGAGCAAGACCCATTTGCCTTCCGCTAGTTGGTGTGGTGGATGCACTGACAATGGATCGGAATGTGGTGATATAGTGGACTTATGTATGTGCAAGTGGACACTGCTAGTCATGTGGTCTCTTGGCACTCCATATCTGCAACCTGAGGGCCTCGAGACATCATCTCCTTCGTTTTCCCACAAAATGGGGATAACACGTTGTACATCATAATTTTTTAGATTGCTAAATCTAGTTTGTTGAAGAAAATTATAAGGGTAATTTAGCGATCACACATAGGGAAACCCCCCTTGTACTAGAGGAGAGTTGACCTAAAGTGAAGGGAAATCCTACTGAAATGATAGTGGGTGGGGTTTCTAATAAGTTGCCCCAGGTTTGCATTCTTGCATGGACTTAAACATTTTACAGGTGCAGATTTAGAAGGTAACAATACTAAGTGGATGCCACGTCAATGTCCATTATTTAGACATATGGAGTTAGTCATGTGTGGAATTTCAAGAAGATTCTAGAGGGTCCAAAACCCTAACCCTAATTGAATGTTGATGCATGCAAAAACCCTAACCCTAACCCTAGATAACTATCAGGCCATGTTAAATACTGGGCCGCTAGGATAGGAAAGGGTTCCATTCTTATGGTATTGTTTATTGTTCCATAGTTAAGAAAAACATCTAGGAGTGGGATATTGAAGCATAATAGAGGAAGTAAAAGATCATGTAGTAGCCATTCAGGTCATAGTGTCCATGGCAACTCCATAATGAGTGAACTTTCTTTGTATATGCATTTCAAAAGAATGAAAGGGCTACTAGGTATGGACCTCACTTTCTAGATACGTTTTTCCAGAAGTACACCTTATATTCATTAGGTGGATGGTGTGTTATTTGCTTAGGATTCCATTTCATTTTTTGTTTATTCTAGTATTTTGTGCACTAAGCTAATAATATTAAATATGGAATCAAAAGAAAAACATTGCATAATAAGAGATCCTAGAATGTTGTAAAATCTATTGTGATGAACTATTCCAATAAAATATCCAAATAAAAATCAACATATATATATATATATTTATAAAAAAAAATTAAGGTTAGGGTGTTATTTCCCAATTCCTAATTTCAGAATAATTGCCATGGATGGTAGCCGCATTAGCACCAAAAAATTCCCTGCTGATTCTGTTCCACACCCACAATACATGTAACTTTGCTTCTCGATCTTTTCTTTTAAATTATTGCTTTAGGATATGCTTTTGCACTCTCAATGCTCATCTTAATTTATATTTGTATTTTTTGCAGTTCCTAGGATTTTGGTCACTAGTGGACATTAGTATTATATTTAAATTACATTAAAGTAAATTATCTAAATAATATTTCCTTTTTAAAGAATTAGATCGTAATAATTAGAAGAGGGCCTGCTTAAAATGTTTTGCAAAAGACAATGAAAGAGTCAGCAGATTAATGATCCTCAAGGTGGAGAAATCATATTGATTACAATTTGAATATGATAAGAACTCAAATTCCTTGTCTTTAACCTTTTCATATGGTACAAATAATTACAACTTGTTAATTGATTTTGTGGATTTTCTCGTTTGCTGGATGCATTCAACAATGCCACACCTCACTTTTTTAAAACTCGGCACTATCAACATCATAGATGGCAAAGAAGCTGTATCTGGCCACATTGAACTACTTTTTATTGAAGCCAAATAGACTTTTGATAGCATTTATAGCATTCTCATTAATGAACGGTTCATCATACTTGTCCAGTAAAGGTTTAAATTTCTCTGAAGATCTCAAGTTCGCTATGTCAGGATCCGTGCGGATAGTCTGCAAAATCAGTCAGAAAAATGTTTATCTGAGAATTCAAGTAATAAGTAATTGCTGTTTATATTTAACATTAACATACGTTAGCCTAGTGATCATGAACTGGAACTGCGATTTTACAAAGGTAGAAAGATGTATGGTATTTAAGTATTGGATTCCATTCACATTGTACATTAATAAAACATAGATACTTGTAAATGATAACAACGAACATCTTTTTATAGTGCACAAGTCTATAATTTTTAATACAGGGGACAAATAATGACATAATATAACACAATCTTAAAAAAATTGCTTAGTTGAAATTAGAAAGTACATGAAAATTTTTTGCTTATCAAAAGAAAAATGTTGAAAGGAATGCAATGGAGGTTTAGCCTTTACAAATATAGAAGTACGGAACCAGAGCATCATTCATAGTCTGAGACCTAGACATGGCCAGGGTTCTACAAACTGTGGTGTTTGACCTAATAGCAGGAAGGGGGAAAGGAAAGGATACTATGCAGAATGTACAGTTTCAGATTGTTGATCCCATGAAAATGTGAACAACTCTGCAGAAGTTCATGTTATTTCTATCTCAGATCGTTTTCCTAGCTGTCTTAACAATGCAGTGAAATAAAATGGTTTTGAGCGAAGGGGGATGGGATGTTTAAATCTCGCGTATGCCTGTTCCCATATGAAGCTTGAAATTTAGGGAATATAAGGATTGGGAAATTCTTTCCAACAATTGTACAGGATGCAATACGTATTGATTGCTGGAAAGATAGATTGTAGCTTTCAGAGGATAAGAGTTTTTTGAGAGACTATGCAAAGCAAGTGAAAGATTGCACGGTTTCTGATTGTTGGTCCCCTGAAAATGTGAACAACTCTGCAGAAGTTCATGTTATTTCTATCTCAGATCGTTTTCCTAGCTGTATTAACAATGCAGTGAAATAAAATRGTTTTGAGCGAAGGGGGATGGGATGTTTAAATCTCGCGTATGCCTGTTCCCATATGAAGCTTGAAATTTAGGGAATATAAGGATTGGGAAMTTCTTTCCAACAATTGTACAGGATGCARTACGTATTGATTGCTGGAAAGATAGATTKTAGCTTTCAGAGGATAAGAGTTTTTTGAGAGACTATGCAAAGCAAGTGAAAGATTGCACGGTTTCTGATTATTGGTCCCCTGAAAATGTGAACAAGTCTGCAGAAGTTAAAGTTATTTCCATCTCAGATCATTTTCCTAGCTCTATTAACATTGCAGTAACGGAAAATGGTTTTGAAAGAAGAGAGATCAAATGTTTAAGTCTCATGTCTTGTTCGAATATGATGCTTGACATTTAGAAAATAGAAGGATTACAAATTTCTTTCCAAAATTGTAGCTGGAAGCATTGATTGCTCGAAGATAGATCATCGTTTTGCAAAGGATAATCTCTTTTTGAGAGACTATGGAATGCGTGCGATGAAATCCTAAAACAACATAGTAAAAAGGAGATACTGACTTGCATATTACTCCAGCTCGATAGGAACAACTGCCATTTAACAAGGATGTTAAGTAATGGATGACTATGCTTATAAATTCTATTATGTATCTGAATATTCTAATAGCCAGACTGATAGTGAAGTCAGATGAACTGGATTAAACAGGATGATGATTGCATAAGCTTTTCCATCCAGTTTCTTAAACCTTAACAGTGAAGCTTTCACATGGACAATTTTAAACCAGCCCCTTCTCCCTTCCAATCTGGAGTCAAACTTGCTGCCACCTATACTACTCCTGAAGTTGATGTCACTTTGTATTGTCAGTTAGTTGGTAGCCTCTTATATTTGACTCATAGTCGTCCTGATATTTCCTTTTTTGTTGGTCTTGTTGCCCGGTATATGCAAACACCCCATGAAAGCCATTGGAAAGCAGCTAAAAGGATACTTCAGTATGTCTAGTGTACAGTTCAGTTTGGAATACATTACAGTTCAGGGGGAACTCCTTTGTTGGTTGGTTTCACTGATCGAAATGATCGAAAGTCTACTGCAAGTTATGTTTTCAGCCTTGGTTCTAGACCTGTCACTTGAGCTAGCAAGAAAGAACATACTATTTCTCTTTCTTCAATAGAAGCAGAGTACTGAGCAACAGTTAATGAAAGTCAAGAAGCCTTGTGGCTTCAACAAATCCTTTTAGAGTTTGGATTCCAGCAATAGTATCCAACCACCCTCTGGTGCGACAATCAAAGTGCCATCAAGCTCGCCAAAGATCCAGTTCAACATCAACGTAACAAACACATCGAGGTACACATGCACTTCATCAGAAAGCTCATTCATGATCGAGTTATTGAAGTGCTCTTTTTCCCTACACAAGATCAAATTGCAAACATTTTCACAAAGTCTCTTACAGAAGCGAAGTTTTCCAAACTTCGATCTATGTTAGGAGTTCAAGAAGTTGTCATTAAGGGGGTATAGGCTCTAATGCCTCCTTCCTTCTCCTATTGTGTCTCCTTTGTAAATCCTTCAATCCTATCCCAAGTTGTTCTTAAGGGGGGATGTTAGGATATTTAGACACTTAGGATTTAGTCAAGATCAACTTGGTCTAAAGTGTCTTTAGGTAAAAGTGTGTTTCTTTAGTATGCATTAGTATGCATTTGTAATTATGTAATCCGATGGTCACAATATGTTCTAGACATAGAGTGATCCGATGACTCATATTCTCCTCGATCTTAATGTCTACATTGATCCGTGGCTTAGCACCCAATTGGTCCATGATCTCTATTTAAAGAGCATGGAGGGTCATTTGTTGATGATCGATTGTGAGAAACTCTTCTGTAATATTTTTTCTTTTGCATTAATAAATTGCCTCAAGTGGCCATGTTGGTTTGGGCCATGGATATTTCCCCACATTGGGGTTTTACCACGTAAAAACATCGATGTGTTAATCTTTCATCTGGTTGTGTGAGTGTTTACTGAAGGTGTTTGTCCTCTCTTGGAATACCCTGTGTTGTCGAACAATAGTAACAATGCTTGTTGAGGGTTCCTATGTTGCAACCTTGAATGTAGCACAACAAACTATAAATTAGTAAAGATAAACCATTAAAGAACACTACATAAGCAAAGAACACAAAAATACCGAAGGAAACCCGAATCTTCATATTATTCATCAAGCAAAAGGGAGATAATGATACATCTATGCCTCCCTTTCCCATGGTGGGTGAAGGGGGTTGAATCTCTCTCAAATCAGGTTGTGCTCATGAAACAACACTCCAAGAAGCTACAAATGAAGGGATGAAGATTAAAATGAAAGGGAACCCCTAATACAAGTTGTCTCATCCAATATATACTCCTAACTCTCTAAAGGAGTCGATTGCCTCATGTCCAACTAAAAGGGACACATGGTGGATGACAACTCACCATGTCCCACTAAAGGGGACAAAGGGAATATTCCATTACCTCATGTCTCCTCTCTAAAGTATATCAACTACATAGGCACATCTCATGTGTAAGCCTAACTCAAATGAATCAAGAATATCCTCCATAAGGTGACCAAGTCTAAGATACATTTGCCATCGAAGGAACCAAGAGCTATGTGTCCCACATCTCCCGAGCGGAACATGGAGAAATGTCGAGGGTTGCAAACCTAGCACCAACCATGCGCTATGTTGTTGATAACTTACCTATGGCGGAGAACCGGCTTGCACCCATCGAGCATAGCATCCCTAGCATGTGGTAGCTATCTCATGTGCAAATCTAGCCCCAACATCAATCTCAATCTTATTTCAAACTCAAAGTAGAGGGGTGGCTTATACTTCACCAAGGGTTGGCTATTAAGACCATACTTCATAAACTCAGTGCTACAAATGTCTCTTGCACCCTTTTTGGTAAGGGTGAAACAATTGAGCATAAGTTAAGGGGGAGATTTAATCTCCACCCTTGATCTTGGTTGGCCTATATCTAATCTTGGCCATTGGCTCTTAGGTTAGCCTAAGGATGAGGCTAAAGCTAAGGAAGGAGGAAAAAAAAAGGGAATTGATTATTCACTCATGAGTTTTGAGTGAAGAGAGGAGAGGAAGAAGAGATTTGGAGGAAGAGAGAAAGAGGGTGCACCTTGAGAGGAGGGCACACAAGCTTTGTGAAGAGGCGCACTCATGGAGGAGGGAGCTCAAGCTTTGTGAAGAGGCGTCATGGAGGAGGGTGCACAAGCTTAGAGGAGAGACGCATCTATAGAAGGGCCGCACAAGTAAAGAGAAGGGTGCACAAGCAAAGAGGAGCAGGAACACAAATCTAAGCAAGAGGGCAGTCAAGAAGGGGGGGCGCTAATTCCAAGGAGGGCACGTACTTCAAGGAGAATCTTCACTGTCAAGCTTGAGATCTGTTGCTATTGTAAACTAGGTTCCTCTAGTGTATTTCTTTGCTGTAACATTTCTCTAAGACTCCATAATAAATTTGCTCTCCAACTGGTTTTCCCCATGGGGGTTTTTCCAGAGTCATGTTGACCAAAAATACCTGTGTATAATTTCTATGATTTGCATGTTTCCTTATCAGCATTAAAGTGTAAAAGATCTAGAGGGTATTTTTTGTTTTGAAGTAGTTTGAATGTGCTAATAATGGACAACAAACTTCCAAAATAAACCCTTTAAACAACAGCTTCAAAAGAGCAATGAATCATTCCTAAAAGGTAGCAAACAGTTGGCAGCAGGTTCAGCTCTAAAACAGTCCTAAACTTACCTTGAAAAACTGTGTCTAAACAGTGTCAAGGAAAGACCTGTTAAGCGGCCTTTGGAACCTCGACATTCTTCATGGTATCATAGCCTAAGGGCACAAGAGAGGGCTGATATAGTTTGCAAACAGTTGGCATATTTTTGTCTCACCTAGACAACAGTTTAGCATCAGTTTTACTTGGTCAGTTTAGCATCAGTGGACAGTCATGTCAGTGGCAGGGTTGAGGGTGGAGGATAGGCTAGTGGGGGCTGGCAATTGGTCTCCATAGAAGACTAGGATAGTCTTGATCTTGGAGGAACTTGAGCTATGGGATATTGTAGAAAATCTTGCGGTTCCTCCTACAGATGCAGTGCTCTTGGCAGAGTTCAGGAAGAGGAACATCAAGGCCAAGAGGACTATCCTAGATGTGGTGAAAGACCATATCATTCATCATGTATCTGGTAAGGACTTCGCATTTCAGATGTGGCAGTCCTTGTGTTGTCTTTACCCGATCCCTAACCAGAACCGCAAGATGGTGTTCCAGGAGAAGTTGAGGGGCACCAAGATGATGAAGATTGATTCGGTCACCTCTTACCTCACGATATTTTCTTAGATTCGTGATGAGTTAGTAGTTGTGGGCGAGATAGTGGATCCATATGAGTTGGTGAGGAAAACCTTAAATGGCTTCTCCAAACCATGGGAGAGCTTTGTACGAGGCATTGTAGCCAAAGAGCATATGCCCAGTTGGGAGAGGCTATGGGATGACTTTGTACAAGAGGAGATTAGATTTGGCTCAGGATCTACTAGTCAGCAACGTGGTGGGGATGATGAGGGTGACCTTGCTCTTTTGGCAAAGGGAAAGAAGAAGACCAAGAAGGGTCCCAACTTCCAAGGGTGGGGCCAAGTAGCAACAGAGAGGAGGTGAGCAAAAGAAGGACATGATCAAAGTTAAATGCTTTGCTTGTCAGAAGATGGGGCACTATGTTGGATAGAGTTCCCACAGGAAGAAGAAGCAAGGTGGTACAACAATGACAACTGAGGAGGATGAGTTCGCCTCTCCGTTTGAGAGGGAGTGCTCCTTGATCGTTTGTTGCTCTACAGTTGAGACACCATCCAACATTTGGTACGTAGACAGTGGAGCATCCAATCATATGTCTGGTGTTAGAGAGCACTTTACTAATCTCAAAGATCCTGAGATCAAGTTGGAGATAGTGCTTGGGGATAAGACCATAGTCATGGCAGTTGGGCGTGGCACAATTTCTTTTCAGAGGGAGTTGATGACACCCTTAGTGTTCAGGGATGTTTTGTATGTCCCTGGGCTGAAGAAGAAACTGATTTCAGTTTCCTCCATCCAGGATAGGGGATTTGAAGTGTCCTTCAGAGGGACATAGGTCCTCATTCACCCTAAGGGGTCCAGTGTCACTTCTGGCAGAGTGATTGGGACACGAGATGGAAATCTGTACGGACTCATCTTTTAGTTGCTTCATGCCTTGGTTAGTAGCAGCAGCAACAATCCATTGTGTGAGCTATGGCATCGGAGGATGGCTCATTTGCATCATGGAGATCTGAGAGTGTTGAGGGAGATTGTGACAGGTTTTCCACAGTTCGATACTGAGCATCAGGAGGTTTGGAGAGGGTATACTCTTGGGAAGTACACCAAGATTGTCTTTCCCAACAGTGACAGTAGATCAGATGGGATACTTGATTTGGTACACACTGATGTGTGCGGGCCCATGTCATCAGTTTCCTTGGGTGGTTGTGAGTACTATGTGACTTTCATTGATGACCACTCCAAGAAGACCTGGATCTATTTATTGAATACCAAGAGAGAGGTCTTCAAGAGGTTCCAAGAGTTTAAGGCTCTTGTGGAGAACTAGACAGGGAGAAAGATCAAGGTCTTGCGGTCGAACAATGGGGGTGAGTATAGCTCCACAAAGTTTGCAGACTTCTGCACCCAATAGGGTATCAGGAGGCAGTTGACCATTCCGTACAACCCCCAGCAGAATGGGGTTGTTGAGAGGAAGAAATGGCCATTGTTGGTGCAACGAGATTGATGTTGCATAATCAGGCATTACCATTTTTCTTATGGGCGGAGGCTTGTAGTACTGCAGTGTATCTGCAGAACGAGAGTCCCCATAGAGCTCTGGGGAGAAAGACTCCTGAGGAGGCCTTCACTGGGTGTAGGCCTGATGTTGATCACCTTCGCATATTTGGGTGTTTGACATTTTCTCATGTCCCTTCTGAGAAGAGGACAAAGCTGGATTTGTAATTTTCCAGACTTGGCTAGTCTGGGAAACATTGATAATCTAATGTATCTAATGTAGATAATTCATTGTTACAACATATAAATGACTATATAGATGATAAATGAGACAAAAGACTGCAAATCTTATATTATGATATCTCTGTGGGTACAATGCCGAATGCGGCTGAATAAAAATGAATCACTCGACTAGATCAAATGACAAAAGGATCTTAGCCGGAATACAATAAGAAAACTAAATGATAATACCCGATAATAGATGAGCACTGCGGGATCAATGGATGAGCTGGAACTATAGCAGCTCGCACGGTAACTGCTAAAAGTCCGGAAAGTTCGCTCTGGTGGCTAAACCTCTTGGAATGGCCTGGAAACTGTCCCAAATGGTGCGCCCTGCTCTAGCTATCAGTCCTGGGGACTGACTAGCTCCTTTGCTGGTGTGTCTGGACCCCGAACGGATCCCCCTGGGGGAATGCGCCCCTCTCTCACTGGAAAAATGCGCCCTAGTGATTCCACCGTCAGAATCGGCTGAGATGTGTCTCAAAATAATCGCCTCGGCCTACTGTGAAATGGGTCAGAAGGGTTTCGCTGGATCTGATTTGATGATCGCTCGAGAACCCCGGATGTGTCCGCCCAAAGTGTCACACTCCCAATGTCTGGAAAATGCGCCCCAGATGATTCCTCCGTCGGAATCTGACGAGGAACCAGGCAAAAGATGCACCTTGCCTTCCTCTCAACTGGGTCAGAGGGGAATCTCTGAACTCTCGCTGGATGGGACAAGTCGATCCACTGAACCTCCTCAGAAGTTGCGCCCTCACCCTAAATAAGTGCGCCCTTGCTGTTGGAACCTGTGTAACTGTTGCTGAAGAACGATGGAAGACCTGAGTGATCTTCCTGGTGACTAGGGTGTGTCTCTCAACACCGAAATCAGCCAACTGGTGTCTTCCTCCTGGAATCCACTGAACTATCTCTCCTGAGATGCACCTCTCTCCTCAATGACAAGTCAAAATCTACATAATGATAAATTAGGTCGCTGAACCTTCTCTTATAGCTACCTGAAACCCTAATTTGTTGTTGAATCCCTAATTTGTTGTTGACTTCTAATTTTAGCTCGTCTGTTCTATTTTTAGCTCAAATTGGCTTAAAAGCACTTTTAACCACTTTTAGCTCAATCTCACTTTCCAAATATAACACCTTTGACTGGAGTGACCTCTAGTGACCCTGTTTGCCCCTTTTTGGCCCTAGCTATAGTCTAACGGGGTGGTTTAGACCATTAAGCCTCCTCTCTGGAGCTCCGATTTGGAAAGGGACATTACAATCCTCCCTTCTCGAAATTGCTTTTCCTCAAGCAATACCAATCCAGGGTGTTGCAACACCGGCTCGCTCTCCCAAGTAGCATCCTCTACTGGAAACCCTCTCCATCTGATCAAACACTCTCTGATGACCTTGCTCCTCAGTTTCCATTCCCGGAACTCCAGTACCTCCTCCGGAACCAACTCCAACTATCCCTCCTCATCCAATGGGGGAAGCTCCTCTGATGTGCTAATGAATTGTCCCACTGCCTTTTTGAGGCAAGATACATGGAACACATTATGAATCTTGCTCCCCTCTTGAAGCTCTAGCTCATAAGCAACCTAGCCTACTCGGCGCATGATCCTGTAAGGGCCATAAAATCTGGGCTTGAGCTTCTCAGCCCCACTCTTCTTCGAAGATGACTGTCTGTAAGGTTGGAGTCTCAAGAAAACCAGATCCCCAACCTCAAAGTTGCGCTCTATCTTGTGCCTATTCGCACTCATCTTCTGTCGGTTCTGTGCCGTCTGCAGGTTCTCTTTCAACAACTTCAGAATCTCCTGACTCTCTATGATCCAATCCTTGGCCTCGGGAGCTCTGCTCTCCACGAAAACCAAGTCTACCAAAGTGGGAGCATCATATTCGTACAATGATCGGAAGGGTGTCATACCAATGGCCATGTGGAAAGTGGTGTTGTAGAAATGCTCTCCTAAATTTAGCCACTTGACCCATGTTCTCTGTTGTCTACCTACCTAGTTCCTCAAATATCCTTCAACCCACTTGTTGACGATCTCAATCTGCCCATCTGTCTGAGGGTGATAGATGGTGCTGGGTGTCAACTCTATCCCCACCAATCTAAACAACTCCCTCCAGAATGTCCCAATGAACTGACTGTCCCTGTCACTGATGATGTTCTTCGACAACCCATGAAGTCTGAAGACCTCCTTGAAGAATAGCTTGGCTCCCTGAACTACGTTGTACTCTATCAGTATGGCATAGAAGTGAGCAAACTTGGTCAACCTGTCGACCACTACATAGATACAGTCCATACCCTAGACCTTGGGTAGGCCTGTGATGAAATCCATCGATATAATTTCCCATTTCTACTCTGGAATGGGAAGTGGTTGAAGTAGCCCTGCTGGAAGAGTATGCTTTGACTTGTTTTGCTGGCAAGTCACACACTCATTGATGTGTCTCATAACGTCATGTTTGAGGCCCTTCCATGAGAACCTCTCCCTGATATGTCTGTAGGTTTTGAAAAAACCCTGATGGCCTGCTAGTCGTGAATCATGAACTACTGTGAGGATCTTCTTCTTGATCCCCGAATCTAGCACTAAGTAGACTCTATCCTTGTAGAATGTGACATCGTCAATGACCCTATACCTGTCATCCTGTATCTGCCCATCCATAACCTCACAAGCGAACTTGTTCTTGGAATATTCCACTAACAAGTGGGATTTCCAATCTGCTGAAATCTCCATCAAAGAACATGTCGCAGGTCTCCTCGATAGTGCATCGGCCATAATGTTCTTCTTCCCTTGACATACTCTATGTCGAAGTCGAATGCCTATACCTTCGTCACCCATTTTTGTTGGCACTCACTGAGGTCCTTTTGCTCAAGGAAATACTTCAAGCTGTTGTGATTTGTTTTGACCACGAATTTGTTGCCCACCAAATATTGTCTGAATTTGGTCAAGGCATGCATGATTGCCAACATTTCCTTGTCGTAAATGGAGTACAACCTCTCGGGATGACTAAGCTTCCTTCTATCAAATACAATGGGGTGCCCCAATACCCTCGCCGAATGCGTCACACTCTAGTACAAATGGCAAGGTGAAGTCTGGTAATGCCAACACTGGACAACTGCCCATGACTTCCTTCATGTGATCAAAAGATTTCGGTGACTCCTTGGTCCAGATGAAAGCCCCATGCTTGGTAAGATCCGTCAGTGGTGCTCCAAGCTGAGAAAACCCCCAGACAAACCACCTATAATAGCTGCATAGCCCGAAGAAACTCCTCAACTCTGTCACGTTCCTAGGCGTCGGCCAATCTAGAATGGCCCTGATCTTCTCCTGGTGTACCTGTACTGCTTGTGCATTGATGATGTGGCCCAAGTTAACTAGATTTGTCATACCAAACTCACACTTGAACTCTTTGGCGTATAGTGATTGCACCTCCATGATGCTCAAAACCTCATCCAGGTGCCTCATATGCTCCTGCCATGTCTTGCTGTCGACCAAGATGTCGTCGAAGAAAACCAAGACTGATTTCCTCAACTGATCCCTGAATATGTGGTTCATGCAAGATTGAAATGTAGCTGGTGCGTTGGTTAGCCCAAACGGCATAACCAGAAACTCGAAATGTCCAAAGTGACATCGAAATGTCGTCTTCTCTATGTCCTGCTCTCGGATGCCGATTTGATGATACCCAGAGCATAAACCAATCTTTGAGAAGAAAACTGCCTCGTGCAGTTCATCCATCAACTCGTCAATGCGAGGGATAGGATATCGATTCTTGATGGTTTTCTTGTTCAAGGCCCAGTAATCAATGCACATCCTCATGGTGCCATCCATCTTCAAAACTAAGACAACTGAAGAGGCGAATGGGCTGCTGCTCGATCTGATGTGTCCCATCACTAGCAATTCCTTAATTGATTTCTCTATCTCATCCTTGAACCTCCTAGGATGACGATAGGGGGGTGTGATCATAGGTTTGCCCCCCTCCTCCAACTCAATGATTTGCTCAAACTCCCTGTCAGGTGGTCTCCCTGGTGGAATCGACCCAAAAACCTGTTGATGTTGTCCCAACAAATTCTTAATCTTTGTATGATACTGTGGTTGACCCTCTGCATCCTTCCGCGTAGTGATCAAGCACTCTGCGGCATATGCTACCTCTCCATGTCTGAATATCCTCTCCATCCTCTTGGCCGAAATTGTCCCGAGTGCTCCTATTGACATACCTCTCAGAACAACCTTCTTCCCGTCACAGTCTCTGAACCCCATCTCCAAGGTTTGGTAATTGGTAGTGATTTTTCCCAAGGTGATCATCCACTGGAATCCCAACACCACATCTGTGTCAGATAGGTCAACCACATAAAATGTGTCTCTCACTATGTAGTTGCCTAACTTTATCTCCAAGTCTGGAACTCTATCTAGACACTCCACTGCATGGCCATCCGCTACTACAACATCAAACCCCTCAAACTC